>LSSL01003283.1:0-20417 GCA_001953115.1 Smittium mucronatum | reverse complement strand
AACCACGGCAAGGTATTTCACTCTTAGGGGTAATTATTTAATTAAATTAAATTTAAAAGCACAAAAAAATATTATGTTTATGGGCACTTGTATAAAATTAGTAGAATTTTGGTTTATCTAGATATATTTTTAAAAAATATATATAATTTATAATTTGGAGGAGGAGGGGTTAAATTAACATGATGTAAAATATTTAAATGAGCCGACTGCTTTTAAAAGAGTAAAAATACAAAACACAGTATTATATTGATATTTATATGGTTTTAGCACCCAAAAAATTTTACCAAAAAAAATAAAAGGAAAGGAAAGGATAAAATTGAGACTCTGAAGCCATGAATTTCGAGAAATAAAAAAATAATCTTTCGCTATTTTATTTAGTGTTTTTTTATAATTTTTAAATTATATAATTACCAATTTAAAAATCTTATAATGATTAAAAGATAACATTTTAAAAATTATAATTTTTAATTTTATTTAAAAGACAATAAAAGTGTTTGTTTATATAATAAAGCGAAGTGTATCAAGAAAGCCTAACATTTTTCCAAATCTTAAATCAAGAGTCAATTTTAGTACAATAAATGCTTTTTTATATTTTTATTATTTTTTTGGGATTTGTAATCATCGGAATGCAAAAATCCTTTTTAATGATTTCGAATTAAATAATAAAAAGTTTATGATATTTTTTTTTATTTATTAAATACAGATATAGATTATTTAATTAAGAAATCTGGATAATTAGTTTAAAACATATTTTTTTAATAAGAAATTACCTAAAAAATCAGGGATGGCATAAATAGTATAAGGAAGCTCTTTAAGTATAAGCTTAGTAATTTTAATTTTTCTCCTGTAATATATATGTTTTTTTCGGCAAAAAATGAAAATTTATCTATATTACAAAAAAAATAATAGACATAAAAATATTGAGAAATTACTTTTATTTACAGATTCTTAACATATATAAATTGCCTCAAAAAATAATTTTCATTGTTTAAATATATTTAATACCCAAAATTTATGTATAAAAATAAAGTTATAATATTATTTCTTTTTTTACATTTATATTTTTTATAATCTACTAATGGCTTATAGTAATTGAGATTTTAAAAAGTATAAATTTTTTAATTTTGTACAAAAGTATTATTTTTTTTATAATTTCAAGTATTGGGCTTTGGAAAATAAAAATACAATTTTCTCAATTATTATGCAATTGAGAAATTTCTCCTTTTTTCGATTAAAAAATATCCTATTAGTTACTATCAACTTGGATTCATATATTTAAAAAGAACTCTCATACCGACAAATATTTATGAAATATATTGTTCCAAAAAAACTCTAAAAAAATCACAATAAAATGTTTTATTTTATTATATCCTATTTAGGATTATAGAAGGTATAATTAGAAATATATTATTGCAATATATAGGCCAATTTTTTAATTAAAACTCCGATTCACGCAAAAAAATAGCCAATTATATCACATTTAGTCGATTTCCTATTTTGGCTAATTCAAATGAATGTATAAAAAAAATTAAAAAAATAAATATGCTAGTGTGAATTTTGAGGATGAAAGTCATAATAGGTGTTTTTTTAGGGAGTTTATTTAATTAAATTTAGTTTATGGGAGTTTTAGAATAGGCGATTTATATACCTCATTTATTTTTATATCAGCAAGAAATAGTGTTATTTGAAAAAGAGTTATTATTTGTATATAAAAAAATATACTTTGTATAATTACTTATCCATGGACTTTAAATAACAAGAGTTTTTTTAAAAAGAATAATTTAGAAATAAAATGTTATGAAATTAACTTTTAACCAAAATTCTCTTTAAAAATTGAACCGAGAAAAATATAAAGCTGTTTCTGCAAATAATTAAACACCATTTCTTGGTTTTCGGAGCTACCAACATACATTCACCTGAATTTCAACTCTGACAAGAATGAGAGGATTTTCAAAGAGCCGGGGTTCGTCAGAAAGACTGATCATAGAAGCGATCCAGAACCAAAAATTCATATTTAATTTGAATTTAATATTGTTGGTTAATTAGAGGATGGCCACGTATTGTATTGAAAAAATGTTTCCAGAAAAAATAAAACAATCGTTACAATAGTGGCATTCTAAAAATTCTCAAATCTTCTAGCAAAAAAATAAAAAATAACCTTGTATCATTTGGGCGTTTTTTCCATAAATATGTTGTTTATTATTATTATTATTTTTGGTTCATGAAAAAGAAGGGGAGAGTTATGAAAATCTATGTGAAAAACACAATTTATATTTTTAAAAAAAACACCCAATAATTTTCCAATATTTTCTTTTATATCACTTTTTAATTGAAAATATACAATCACGATTTTTAATGATTTTATGTGAATTGGTTTAATATTCAAATGATCTTTTTTCAGCCACACGAAATGATAGTACCAACTTAGTGAAGGCAATATGGAAAGGCTGTTGTTGCAAAAACCAAAAAGAGTAAAAGAAAGAGTGGATGTTGTGCATTGAAAAGAGATAAAGTAGATTATGGTTATATTACGAACTAATATTTATTAGATTCGATGAACTACTAGTTTTATCTTAAGCCACGTAATGCCAAGGTGATATAATTCGCTTGAGAAAATAAAATTAGAAATCCTATCATTAAATGAGATTATCTAAGCATGACTCGTCAAATTTATTTGGAATAATCATCAGAGAATATTGTATTTTTTTTAATAAATTTTTTTAAAAGGTACAATTTTGAAACATAATCATAGACTTCTACCCTTTTTTTATAATTCGAAAACTATGTATTAGATGAAATCCAAGTTTTCACTTGCTTACCAAACCTTTAATTTTTATATTACTAAACAAATTTTGCTAAAAGCATATTTAACAGGCTTGAAAAGTTCTGTTTAAACATAATTTTAATAACATCAAAAATGCCACAAAACATTCGAGTAGTCTTACTATTCTCATCGAAATACAAATATAAATACTTTTGTAATACCTAGCCTCTAAAATTTTAAAAAGAGGATTTAAGTATATCATATAAATGTACAATCATATAAATTCGGATGATATTTACGCATGAAATATGGGATTGTCGATAAAGATGTCAGTTCTGTCATTAATAATATTTTTCAATATATTGCTTTTAGGGACCGAGTCTGCCCACACTAATAATTATGTTGAACGGAGAAAAAGAATTTTGGATACCGATAAAAGGGAATATTCGGTGGTGGTGGATATTGATATAATGAAGCTTTATAATGCAGGCAAAAGAAAGGGGAGGGTTGCGATTTCACCAAAAAGTCAAGAGTGGAGAGATATAGCTATTTCAGAATTGAAATCACACGCCGAGTCTGTAAATATGATGCTATCGAAAAAAAAGAGACAGGTTTCCATGAACAATCAAATTGGCACATTTTTTTCAACTATAGGAAATTTCTTTTCTTACACCGGATTTTTTGATGTGGAAACGGCAAAAATAATTCAGAGTATGAATGGAACCAAGTATGTACAGGAAATAGTTTATGCGGAAAATGAAGAGATTATATTTAAAAGAAATGATAAAGTTTTTGAGAGAGAAATACATGATAATAAAACATTAGCAGATGAATTTCAAAGCGTAATTAAGAGATCGGATTCGGATACGTACTTTCAGAGATATGCACCATGGGCAATTGCACGACTATCATCACCCACCCTCCCCAAACCCATCCATCCATATGGAAATGGATTTTCTTTCAAAAACGGTGGTGATGGTGTTGTTATTTACGTGATAGACACAGGCGTTAATGTAAACCACAGTGAATTTGGGGGGCGTGTTAGTTTTGGGCCTAATGTGGCTTTTAACCAGATGACAGGGGTATTAAGTGAAGATGATTATGATTATAACGGGCATGGTACATTTGTTGCATCATTGGCCATCGGATTAACGGTAGGAGTAGCAAAAAAAGCACGAGTGGTTAGCTACAAAGCAGTGGGTGTAGGTGCAGGATTGAATGACATTAAAATGATCAACTCTTTGAGTGATATAATATACCTCGATAGCTCAGCAAATGACGGTAGAAAGGCCAGTTTGGTTGTATGTACGTATAATCTGGTTAGTCGTAGTAGGGCTTTAGATGATGCACTCACTGAATTCTCTAATTTGGGATACACTTACGTTTCAGCAGCTGGAAATCAAAGGGCGAATTCTTGTAATAGGTCACCACCTGGATCTTTAGCTACAATAGTAGCAGGAGGGACCAATATGGCCGATGGGTATTACACAAACAGTAATTATGGACCGTGTATCGATGTTTTTGCTCCAGGAGCTGACCTCATGGCTGCTTCGATAGGAGTAAAAGTAGGGACTGAAGCTGTAACAGGGACTTCTTATAGTGCAGGACTAGTTGCGGGAGTATGTGCCTTGATTTTAGGACAAAATCCCACTATGAACCAGGACCAGGTAAGGAACCAAATATTAACGCTGGCAGTAAAGGATGTTCTGACTTCGACGTTAACGAATTCCAGCAACATCCTACTACAAGTTCCTTATTAGAGATTTTTAAATAAGAATTTTTTAAAAAATTATCAAAAGTACAAAGCAGGTCATCCATATAAGAAAGATGATGTTTTACATATACCAATTTTAATAAAAATTTTGATTGTCGTATTTATTTTCAAAAATTAAATTATTTCACTATTTTTATAAAAAATGAGCAGTGATTTTCGCTTACTTCATCTCCAGTATAATTGTAAAATAGATTCTTAGAAGATATGTGGCTTGAATCATGAAAATCTATTGAATGTTTATTTGTACCAAAAATATTATTAACTCATGTGCGGCGTGTTAAATGAAGCGTAATATGAAACTCTTTGAAACTTTTAAACGTTTTGAAGCAAGAATAATCAGGAAAAAAAAAATTCTGTGACACAGAACAGAAGCAAGAATGATATGCCCAGACCCAAGGGTATTTAAACATCTTTAAGAAACGAGAGATAATCGATTAATTTTATTTCTTTTTTAATAAAAATATGCTCAATCCCATACTCGCATGTTAGCTAAATAATAATCATGGCGATAAATTAAATATGGAAAGACGGCATAAGACCCTTATAAAAAAACTTTAGCTTCTTTTTTTTTTTGAATGGTACATAAAAATAAGTAATTTCCTTATTGGGCAAGCTGTAATTCTCTATTTTCGATTAAAGGGGGGTTTCTTGTTAAAAAAAGATACATTGTTTTATTTAACAACTCTTTTTTTTATTGAAAGTACTTTATTTCCTTTTTACATTCAAAATTTGTTTACGCAATGATAATCAAAACTCAGCAAAAATATCATTAAAATTTTGGTTTAATTTCATTAAACGAGTTTAGAGTGACTCCCAAATTATACAGATATAAAAAGTGCTTAGTTTCATATTTTCTTGGATTTTATATTCCTGCATAAAAGGGTATGGGTTCAGGTGTGCATACATTTCACTCAGACAACTAGAAGTTTCGGATAAAAGTTTTGATATCAGGACGAAAATATTAGTTAAGATCCAAAATTTTCAATGACCTTACAAAAATTTTATGCAATCCTTCCATAATGCACTTATATTTACAAAAAAATCGTATCACGGGTAAAAAAATCTTTTGTAGCAAAAATATTCAACAGATTACAATAAATATTTTTTAAAAAAAACTTGAAATATCTGGTAATTGGTCAAACTCTCTTCATTGTTCAGCTGATCATTTTTTCGCATATTCTTTTTGGTGTATAATAAGTACTTCAATATTCTACCCATTTTCATTTTTTTAACTGGTATGCGAGAAAATGCGAGAATTTTTATTATAAAAAAAATCTATAATTGAAAAAAATACTGCCATTTAGAGAGACCATTTCAATTCAATTACGATAAATAGCGTTTAAAAGTTAATAGTGACATAAAGTATATAAAATTTTGATTGATATTAACACTTTTATTGCAATAATTTCAAGTTCGCTCCGAATAACCACCAATAAATTTTAAAAAAAGGCTTCAATATCATGAGTTTAAACAATTTCAATCTTAAAAAAATAAATTTTCTGCCAAGGTGAATAATTTAAAGTGAAAATAGGTTCAACTCAATTCTTAGATAGATTGGCTTTGTAAAAATAAAATTTATAATTAAAAATAATCTCTGAAAAGAAGAGTATAACTAATTTAATTATTTTTATTTTTATTTTTATTTTTATACAGTTCCCAATACCCCCATTCTTTTATTTTCTTCATACATAAAGCTTTATTCAAAGTCTTGAAAAAATTTCAAAGCTCTTTCATCTAAAGATCCTTCAAAATTTTATATCTTACCAATCTTCATTATTTTCTTTAGATATACCTGAGCCTAAATCCTCATGGATATGGAGGTTTCACTTAAACTGCTGATACCGTATAAAACCGGATTCGATTTATATACACCTAAACATTTATTTTTTTTGAAAGATTCTTGCAAATGGTAAACAATGAAATCCAGTTTTCTGTTTTAAGGACGGTGGTACAAAAATATAATCCAATTTTCGGCCGACATAAATGCTTCGTGTTAAATTAAAAATTGTAATATGGTTATCTCTGAATGACGCCTAGTGTAATAATCTGGATTTGTCGAAATTTAGCGCGATTTATTATAGGGCCTGGGTGAAGAAATGGTCAATACAAATTTCTACTTTTTTTGTCTAAACTTATTAGCGAGATGTTCTTATACGTCACTAAACTAGAATATAATATATATATATATATATATTGAATCTAAACTTATTCGTGGCTCGGGAAGAATTAAAAAACAAAGATGGTTGCTTGAAATTATAGTTAATGAAAATATTATCACGAATATTAAATTCCGGTTAGTAGTCGCTAAAAAAAGGTAGAAAACATTTAGTCCGTTGGTGTTTCGCTTTTTTTTTTTACGGAGAAAAACAATTAAATCAAGAAAAAGCTTGAATAAGCAGGAAAAGCTAATTAATTCGCTTTTTTAGAGCTGTTGCTTGGTTGATAATGTGAGAGCAATAAAATTCAATCTATTATCAGCTCATCAGCGCATTCTCGTGAATATCGAACACATAGTTTCACAAATCGTAAATAACTGTACTTTGACATTAATGATCGGAACCAACAGCAATATTGGTGAGAGATTCACGTTTGATGATATGCTGCTTCCCATAATCAAACTAATTCAATGATACTTGATAAAATAAGCTACTTCCAATTGTAGAACTACTAGAAAAAATTATGGCAATTATTTTTTGTCAGGAATAAAAACAAAGAGCAAATTACTGGAATTTTATTCCTTTAGGAAATAATTGATTTACTTGTGAAACCCAACCCTCAAAAGATAACATAAAATGCGGCACATAAATAATAGTTGCCACCTCACCCAGTTATATATTGCACTTTCTGTTATGGACAGACCGAATAATTAAAGTCGCGATATCTTTATGTTCGGTGTCTACAATATATAACCACTGTTTTTGATCGCATACTTTTAACTGACTTTCTCAGCCATTTCATCTAAACCTTGTTAGCCACATTAAACTTATTCGGATTTCTTTGATTAGGTACAGATTAATTCTATTAGCTAAATTATAAGTCTGACCATCGAGAGTGTTCTTATATCCGCCAGAATCCCTTAATTAGAAAATGGTTTCTTCTGTTTTTGCGTTTTCTTCTCTTTTATTGTTCGTTTTTTTGACCAATATTGGATTTTCTAGTGCTGGTTTAGCCCCTGTTTATTACTACGATGATCCTACTATCATTGAAAACGTTAAAAGAAGCTCCCCCAGCTCCTCTAAAGATTACGTAGTTGTTATTGATATTGATGTTCCAACCCTTGCCATGGCCAACAGAACCAAAACCGGAAAATCTTCCATCACCCCTAAAGATCCTCTGTGGACTCAAATAGCAAGAGATGCTTTGGAACTCCAAGTTGATGTGCTTAAATCCTTGCTCCCAAAAGCCAAAAGACAAGCCTTAAACCAAACTTTAGGCCAAACCACCTTTTCGGTTATTGGTTCATTTTTTTCTTTTACTGGGTCTTTCGATGACGAAACTGTATTGATCATAAGAGCGATGAAGGCAACAAAATTCATTCAACAGGTTATTCCCATTTCTGACGATGGAAACAATCTCTCTGAATACCAGAATGATTTCGTGACCCAAAACTCAAAAAGAGATGCTGATCAATCAGGCTATCCCCTTCCTTTGATAAAAAAGCAAGACGCTAATACTTATTTTCAAAGATATGCCCCTTGGGCAATAGCGCGTTTATCTTCAACCACCCTTCCTTCTCCTATTTACCCTTATGGAAATGGCTTTTCTTATAAGAATGGCGGTGACGGCGTAGTAATTTATGTCATTGATTCCGGTGTTAATATCGACCACCAAGAATTTGGTGGGCGTGCTAGCTTTGGTCCTAATGTTGCCTACACCCAATCAGGAGCGTTGGCTGAAGATGATTATGATCACAATGGCCATGGAACTGCCGTTGCAGCTTTAGCCATTGGTACTTCCTTGGGAGTTGCTAAAAAGGCCAAAGTCATTAGCTACAAAGGGGTCGCTGCTCTCTCCGGTCTAACCGACGCTATAGTGGTAAGTATTCTTTCTGATATCACCCAGCTTATTAGCACAGCCACTGATGGGAGAAAAGCCAGCATTGTTGTATGCTCCTATGCCACCACATCGAGAAGTGCTATCTGGGATGCTGCTGTTACTCAGTTTGCTCAATTGGGATACACCTACGTGTCTCCTGCTGGTAACCAGAAAGCCAGTGCCTGCAACAGGTCTCCTGCCGGCTCCCTAGCCACTGTTGCCGTAGGTGCCACAGATTATAAAGATGGATACTACGTAAATACCAACTTTGGGCCTTGTGTCGACTTGTTTGCCCCTGGTGTTAGTGTCATGACTGCGGGTGTAGCAAGCACTTATAGTGTTAATCTAGCTACAGGAACCTCTTATAGCTGTGGTTTGGTTGCTGGGATTATTGCCATGCTGCTAAGTCAAGACCCTACTTTAACACAAGATCAAGTTAAAGCTGGCTTACTCAGCCTGGCTGCTAATAACGTGTTGACATCTACTTTGGCGAACACAGTCAATATCTTGGCTCAAGTGCCTTATTAAACTGTTTGCCAAAATAGAATGCCAGTCCTTTTCAGCTAAACAGTGTATTCAGCCCCACTCCCATAAAATTATTTTAATGTACACGCCAGTATCCACATCAATTACGCAATCCATATTCAATCTTGGATATATCTTGGCAGTTTAATCATCTTTAATTTTTTTTAATCCAAGTAGTCACATACTCTTTGAAAAATTCAGTAGATGACTCATTTAATAAAATCTTAATTTACTGATTTATGAATCTGCAATCTTCCTTTATTTATTAAATGTGGGGTTTTACTGTCTTATTAAGTTCACTTTTAAAGACTTGAATATTCTTTAATTTTAAAAACAGAAAATACATTTATATAGTGAAAAACTAGAATATTATTATTATATCACATTTAATATTACAAGATGCGGAAACTACAGTATAGATCCAGATCTAGACTTTGAGTGATCACGCTATTTAATCAAAAGTGGCGCTGAAGCAGAAAAGGATCAGGACAGCTATCTTTCATGTTACAAATCACAATAAGGCGATAGAACCTCTTTAGTTTAAGAATGGTAAATGGTAAACGTTTATGAAAATTTAGGTGACAGGATTATCCAGATACTTTTCCTTATGGATCCAGGAATTGCCGAAAAATGTTACGCCTTTGGACTCAGCTATTCTATAATAATGTGCAGACTGTTTCATATTTCTTTTTAAATGGATTCCATGCTCATAACAGAAAGCCAGATCGACAATAGCCTCGGAATAACCTAGCTCTGCAGCAATGTTAAAGTATCCTAATCCAACTTTAGGATTCCTCGGTGCGCCCCACCCTTGAACAAAACTTTGGCCCAATTCATAAATTGCCATAGGAAGATCGTTTTCGATTCTCAAATATTCAATTTTATCCAACTTTTGATTATCTAAACTCAAAAGCAATTCAACGGCGTTCTGGATGTATACTAAAGATTGAGGTCTGTTTTCTTTGATTCCCCAGCCATGCCGTAGACATAGACCATAATATAGGCAGCCTGAAGGATGCTTTAAAATGGCAGATTTTTTGTAATATGCAGCTGCCATGGTAAGATCGCCGATTTCGTGAAAATTTAAAGCCAAATCGTAATACTTTTCTGAATCGCTGAAGGGACGATCCTTGACATTTAAGGAAATGTTGGTTACTCGTTTTTTCCGACCAAGATTTTTATTCAATAATAGCATTTTTCTTTTGAAACTTGGGGGTAGTTCTTCTGCCACGCTAGGAATTTCGCTAAAAGCATTTATGCTATAAGAATCCTTGGTAGTGGATAGATTGTTTGAGCTCATGGTGAAGCTATTATATGGCTGGTTATTGGCTTCGCTGAACCTTGAATAAAAAGCAGAATCGTGAGCTAAATCCAAAGAATCAATGGAATGATAGCTAGCAGTATCTCTAAAATTAGCATCTTCAAAGGTAATAGATTGTAGAACGGTTCTATCACTTAAATGAATCGGTTTTTGATCATTTTTTAAAGGGGATAAGTGGATATCAGTTTTTTCGGTTTGGAGAGAAGATTGGTGGGTGGTTGAATGGGAATTAACTTTTGAAGAAGGGGAAATGGGAAAGCTTTGGATATCGATTTTTTCAGAGATATCAATGCTGTTTTTAAGTTTGATTTTTTTGAGTTGTGAGTCCTCAGTGGTTCTAACGACTGAATTGACCGAAAATCCTTTTTTTTCCCTAATACCTACATTATACTCGTGTTGATCGGCATGACTTGTACGTTTTATGGCAGAAAGTTTCTTTCTTAAGACATTCATCTTGTGTAGTTTTCTGGGAGTGTGAATGAAAGCTGCTGATGGACTTTATTTTGATAAGCGACTAAACATTTACTTTCTGGGGATGGCGAGTGCAAAATGTGACTAAAATACGTTTTAAGATGTTGATTTTATTAAATTAATTATATAGCTATTATTTTACAAGGCGTTTGGGCTATATGACCCAGGAATACTGAGGAGAAGATTTTTGTATAAATAGTGTGTGCCGCAAGTCGTAAGGAAAATCACAGCATAATATTGAAGGATTTGGATAAAAAGGGAAGTTTTAGAGAGAAGGGACTTTTTAGAATAGATTTAGATGTAAAGTTATTTTGTAGAGAAAAATCTACAGACGTAAAGTTTGCTGATATGGACAGAATGAGTCAATTGTCATGCATTTCGCCCTTAGACTAGAACGCAACTTACTTTCCCCATAATGATTCTTTCTTATTCGCTATTTTTCCACGAGAGAATTTTACAATTTTTGCTGTTAGTGAGAATATAGACAGCAATTCTAAAGAGTGAATATATTGATCTTGCCAATATCTTTCGATAACAACATGAAAAAACAATAATAGCCAGTAAAAAACATTGGGAAACCTAAAGACGACCACACTGCCACGTTAATCTGCTGTCCATCTGAAAATTCACCATGCTTCTTTCCTAAAAAGGTTAGCGAGTGTCATGCATCTGTTTTTTTCAACGAATGGAAATTTCCAGAGAGAGCCTGAGAATGACCAGATTTCTGACCCATCCTATAAATTTGTTTCTCAAGGATTCCTCAGAAAATCCAATTGTCTGGGAATCTGATTATAGGCATATTTGAATCCCATCCAATAGACATAGACGAGTCGCTAATTGCACCAAATCATGTCCAACAATAATTGGTTTGCATAACTATTTTTCCAACTAGGCATATACTATTGCATTTCTGTGGAGCATCCTTATTTATGCACAGCCAATTCAATAAAAGAAACCACACCTATAAAGCTTCATGAGTAAAAATGGATTCAGATGATGATATTAGTTCTGTGTAACCTTACCATTTGATTAATTATAAATCACACATATATCTGACCTTTAATTCTCGCAAATTAAATGATACCTGTCTGCATAAACCGAATATTGTGACACCAAATGCTTATTATTTCGTTTTGAAAACTTTTTTATAAATCCAATATTAAATACATGAGCTAATTGTATTTAGGGTTTTTGACAGAAAATAAAAGAAGAAAGCTCATTGATTCCTGACAATATCAATATTACGAAGAAGCATAAAATAAAATCACACAATTAATAAATAGATTAAATGACCCGAATCATCAAAAAATAATTATACGTTACGAATATTAATCATAGTATTAGGGAAAAAGCACCAATTTGTCAAAAGTAGCAAATTAAAATCACCAAAGTAAAACCCTTGAATTTTACTGCCCATTATTGTGATTCATAATTAGCAAAACCTTCACTCAAAATAGACCAATTTAGTAAAGCTGTTCTATTTTCATGATAACTTAAATAGGCTAATGACTTGAGCTTATTTACTTTTTTGGATGCTAAAAGACTAAACAGTGAATGTAATTTGCCAATACATCTTATTTAAGGGCTATAATAATTAGACGCTGTAGGCAAATGCTCAATAACCACTAATAAAATATTCTTCATGCTAAAAGACACTTTAAGCTCCTTCTACTTTTTCTTTTTATGGGGATTTTATTTGATACATTTAACTCATTCCCGGATATCTGCCAACAAAAACCTTAACAAAAAAAAAACTTTCCCCCCCCCCCCATTCCGAACCTAAAATTATGTAAGCTCCTATCCACCCAATTCATCATTTTACATTTGTACAAGAGATTAATTAACCCAATCACCACTGATAATGAAAAAACCAGAGTTGAATATTGACCATAAATTAATTGCCAGTTTTGTACAGTAGATCCTAAAAAAGTTAAGATATAACTATTCTCGTCACAAACTTCCCGCGAAAAAAAACTTCTTCCCCCCCCCCCACCCTTTAATCATCAGTAGATTGACCCTTTACAGGCCCGAACTTGCGCCTTACTCCTATTTGCTCTTATTTACTATTATAATTGACTGATGTTATCCAATAGTATGTAAATAGTATTTTTTTATGATAGCATTAACCCCTTCAGGGGCGATGGTACATAAAATGGCTTCCACTTTTCGCTCAATGTTATTATTAGTTTAATTTTATTTGTATATCATTGGTCTGATCATATTTTTGAACCAATTGTAATTGTAAATATAAGCAAATAGAGGCAAGGCACAAATTTGGGCCCGGAAAGTGTTAAATGAAAAATGAAGGGTATTTTTGTACCATCAGCCTTGAAAGGGTTAAATTGCACCAATATTTTCGGCCAATACTCCGGCTTGATTTCCGCTTGAGATATACATTCATTCTATTGGTTATTTTGTTGTCCCCAAATAGATTTCTTTCAATTCTATGCAAAAAATCTAAAGTATTATGCGCTGGTGGCGATAAAAGTTATACTTGTAAAACATTATTCGTAAAAGTATAAGAATGGGACTTCGCTATGTTCTCCCCTGCTTCCCGAGATGGCTTAATAAATCATGAAAATTAGCTCAACCAGAGCTTCTTCCAAAAAAAAAAGATTGTGTTTAATCTCTGGCAAGCGTTATTGGTTTTTTTCAAATTGGTAACCTGTTCAATTTTATTAGGGGCTAAGCAGAAAGTTTTTTTTTCTCTAGTCATAGATTTTTTAAAGCCTTTGTCAGTTAGAGCTTATGGCAAAATACTTTTAAATTTGAATTCAATAGAAACCTGTAACCGTCTCCCGGCCTCAATTTTAGGCTATTTATTGGCCATTACCTTTTATGCAACTAAAAAAAAATCAATCAATCAATTAGTAAATCGTGACTAAAAGCTAATCGTTTTATCTTGTAAATTACCAATCCTTAGATATCTCAAAACCTAAATTTCTCAGGTTTTTATTTGCTAGTCAGTATTTTTATATTAGTAAAACAGCCACCATATATTCCAATAATCAAATAAACTCGATTTTTGGCTAACATTCCTTTCCAATTCCAAATTTCTGTATTTGTATTACTTCGAGCGCGCAAAAAAAAAAATTGTATTACTAAATTAAATTATCATACTCGACTGGATTAGTTTTTATATTCACCCAATAGGGTATATCTATTACTGATAACTATAGAAATGGTTTAAAAATTAGTCACTCGTACTAGAGAACATTAAAGGTCCGAGTTTTGGAAATCCTCATCTTTCGATTTATTTAGTCAAGAAAAATGAACCCTTGCCCCATAATCGGTGCCGCGACATTTGGCCCCATTTTTTGAACCAAATGACATTTCATCAAATACACATTGACCCAATGGACATTTCACCAAATGAAGACATCATCCAATGAATATTGGTAAATTCTTTTTTTTATCTCCTATACGCCACTAAGCGTCGAAAAAAATATTCTCAAAACATAATAAAATCTTTAAAAATATGAACTGTAAATAATATCATGACTTTAATAAGAAAGAAAATCCATAAAAAATCTTGAAAAGTTTTTAAAAGCATTTTAATAGAGAAAGCATGTTTATTTATTTATTTAAATTTTATTATGGATGGCAACAAATAATTGGATTTCTAACCCAAGTCTATTGGATACTGAATACATACTTGCTAGATTTAATAAAGTTATCATATATACACAGTTTTTTTGGATGAAATGTTGTAGAACTCTCACAATCATCTTAGTGTTTACTAATAGAAAAATCTTTGATATATTTTAGGGAAATTCAATGGATTTATTCCAAAATCAATCTTTATCGTTTTATTTGTGATGCAATCAAACTAATGTGCAAGATTTCCCAAATATGAGCTCGAACTTATTTTCTTCGGTTTTGAAATAATAATGCAACTACTTTAAGTGAAATTGGAATCATATAAAACCACTCTTGGTACAAAAACAATACAACCTACAACTAACCTGAATTAACTTCAACTGAAATTTTATTTGACTAGAATAGTGTCAAGACCATCCACCTACTATCACTTTCGCCTACCCTTTCTTCCTATTATTTTATAGAAAAAATATTTTGTTCATGATTAAAAATGTTCTTTTTTCTTGAAATACGTAAACTTAAATTAAACGATTAATTTATAACTTTTAGTAATCGAAAATTGGGTGAATAGTTCCGTTGCTCTATTATTTTAAAACTTATGTAAATACAAGAATTATTTTTCATCTTTATTAGATCTATTTCTGTTTTTTCCTTATTTATTTTAAAAAAATAGCATGATATTCTTTTGAGTTTATTTATTGGAAGCGAAAGTAAGTATATATCATTTTTAGCTTTTTTTATATTATATTTCTTTTTTTGATAAAAAATCTACTATCAACAAAAAATTAATATATATACATAATTATCGTACCACAACCTATCTAAAAATAAAAATTTCTGATATAAATAAGCCCTCTCCCCAAAATTTTTATTTTTTTCGTAACACAAATGTTAATTCGCAACAAAACTTACAAAAACATAATTGCTTATCATTTCTTTGAACATCCATCCTTTTATTGATCTGCAAAAGTTTTATCTTGGATTGTATAATATTAGCCGCCCTCATTTATCTTTATTGTTTTGTTTAGACGCAAGATTTTTGCTATTTACTTATCGGATCTTTATTTAAAAAATATCTTTTATTTAAATGGATTCTTCAACTCTTCATAAGTGTTATTGATTAAAAAGTATTAGTAAGAAAAGCTACTATTATCTTTTTTTGAAAATAAACTCATATCAATATCAAAATTCAACTCAATTTTAAAGATACAACCCTTTTTTAAATATATAATTAATATTTGTTATTATGTGAAAACATCAATCTTTTTGTAATCACATACTTGATATCTTTATAAATCAAGAATATTCAATATTCAATATTCAATTTAGATATCTTTATTTATTGAAAAACTCTAAATACAATCCAATTAAATTATTTTAACTTTACAACATATTATTCATTAGGCTGTATGAAAATTTTTTAAAAAAGATTAATTTTGAAATTATATTTTTTATTATTATATATTTCTTACCACTTTTCCTTAAATTTGATTGTATTATTTTTAAAATGGTAGTACATTTTATTTAAATTTATCGGTGTGATAAAATAACCATATATAAACACTTGCATTTTAATATGAAGATAAAAAAATAATAAAGTAAAGGATAAACATGTTTTATAGCACTTATTAAATGAAGCTTTTCAATTAGGATATTTTCAACTTTTTTTTTTTTTTAGCTTATTGTTGTCTCTAAAAAAATAAATATTATTACACATTAAAATTCCATATACCGAATATAAATATCATTATTTTTTTAACAAAAAAATAGAATTAGATAATAATTTTGATTTTTGGTTCGAGAAAAATGAATAAAAAATCTGTCAATTTTTCATGATACTTTAGATAAAATCATTTAAGCAAAGATAATAATAAAAAAATTAGGATCGATTTTTTTACTAAAAAACCTAATTTACACAGGTAAATAATCTAAAATTTAATTATTAAATTTAATAGGAGACCATATTATCATGATTTATATGATTATATTTACAAGATTCTTTTCTGGTTCAATTCCATAATTCTATATTTTTTTTGTTAAATCCCGGATAGATAATAATTTATATTTAATAAAATATTACTTCCATAGCAATATACACGAAAAAAATTGCCATTTTTCTGACAAATTAAATATTTTTCTTTAAACTCATGAATATATTGAGGATTATTTTTACTATTATCCAAAAATAAAAATAAAAATAAAAAATAGAGATTATCAATAAATTATCGTCTCGGTATTATTCTAAAAATTTTAAAGATTTTTATTTATATTATTTTAAAAATTAATCAACCAATGGAGCTTGCGCTAAAAAATTTATGGATAATTGTATTAAATAAACTTCAATAAATTTAAACTTTACCGCCACAAAAATCTGATATAAAATTATACATTCACGAAAATGATTCCAAATTCATATTTAATTACAAAAAATAATTATTATTGTAAAATAAATATCATATGGTTGCTCCCAATATATTATATATACAATTTAAGTAGTGCTTAGACTTAATTTGATTTATTTTTAATCTTTTTGTGATTGCTATATTAATTTGCTGTGTTATTATTATCTATTTTTTAAAACTACAGGTATAATTAAAAACTAAAAATAACTGATATAAGAATAGGATATATATTTTCAAAGGATAAAATACATTTATTTTATTCTACTATAATATATTGTAAATTCCGATAATTACAGCGTTTCTAATTGGCTAAACAGAGTCAAAAATAGATAATAATCGGATAAATTTGATCTGGTATGTATTAAAATATTGAAATTTCCTTTATAATTTTATCTTTTATAGATATATACATATAAAAACCAATTAAAAGATTGATTAAATATATTTTATTGTTGAAAATATAATCTAATTGCCTATAATTTTATTTAAAAATAAAAAAATCTGCTGTTTTTTTATTAATAAATTAAAAATTAAATTTATTTGGATATTTTTGTCCATATTTTTAGATATATGGCTACAACTTTTAATATTTGCGTTTATATATTCCTCTGTAAATGTAACATGAAATTAATAAATATATATATGTTTGACGTAAAATAAAACTAATTCATATAATTTTGAAATTTATTCATAATACTTAATTTTAAAAAATATATAAGAAACTTAAAACTCTGATTTAAATATTAAAACACCATTTATTTTAATTATAAAATAATAGACTAATAAAAGGTTTTTTGTTTTAAATTTTCTTTTTACACTATAAAAAACGGAAAAACACTCTTTTTAGTGAATTTTTTTAATGATCCAATCATTATTGGTTGCTCACATTACCCCTTTGTTAAAGTTTTATATAATATATCACCAATTTAATTCTTATCCTTTATAAACAGCTCGCATCCCCACTTTTTTGAATGCAAGCTTTTAGATAAGTTTCTTATTTCCTCATTCCTTCTTTGCTTAAAATATATCACATCCATAACAAAATTATCAATCCTAGCCATTTCCAAGACCCAATATGTTCCTTACATTTTTATACAAACATCTTACATTATTCTGCGCATTGCGACTTTTTATATATTATATTTACCTTATAGAATTATAAAATTATATTTTAAATTAATTTTTATAACCTTTTTTATTTTTAATTTCATTCTAACTATCATTTTCTATCCTCTATTATTTATTTTTTTATTGCGCGCAAAAAAAATTCAATTAATATTTAAAACCACAAGTATTGCGAAATATAAATAATCGATTTTTTTCAAAGCTAAAGCGATATTCAATTTATATTCAATTGAAAATGCTTTGATGTTAAAAAAATAAAAGTCAAATATTATATCTATTCATATTTTAACTGAAAGAAATTACCCTTTGTTATATAAAATAGAACTGAAATATTAAAAATATCATCTATTTTAGAAACTAGATGGATTATTTTACAAAAAAAATTAGCCAAATATAAAAATCTCTAGAGAAGATCTATTAAAAAATAATTACTGATTAAAAAGGGATTTTTAAAATTGGACTTAAGAAGCCATTTATAAATTTAATTGAAAGAAAATAACAATTTAAAGAAACAGCTATATCTATTTTTAATTAATTCCCATATTTTTTCGTAAAATAAAAATTTTTTGGTTTTTTTTTTCTCTATCAATTTCAAATATTCACTCTAATTATTTATTTTCAACCTTATTTGATTTCAGGAATTTATTATTATTATTATTATATATACAATCTACTATTCATTTTTTGATCTGATAAAGATATTAAATATATATATATATATTTTACGGGAAATTTATTTTGAAGTTAATAAATAGTTATAATAACTAATTTAAAAAAATTAAAAAAAGTGAAATTTTTCTGTAAAAATTTCACCCAACTCCCCTCTGCCGCTCTAGCAGCTCCATACCTATTTTTATAAAAATCTAAAAATAATTTCATACCTTAAAATATTAGTCACATAATTCTCAGATTTATTTTAATATATTTAATAGAGTGATTATAAAATCAAAAAAGTTTAGAATTTGTAACAGTTAAATCCAAATTATGATTTTTTCTTTCTTTATTTTATTTAACCTAAAAGAGCTTTTTAAAAAAATATATACTGATATGCATATTCTATATTTTTTTTACTAAAATAAGAAAATTAATTGAAATACTGTAACTTTAACATATTTAAATAATAAAATCATGGTTGAAATGTTTATTTCAGCTGAAATAAAAATATTTGCGTGGATATAGATAAACCGGTTAAAAAATATTCCATCGATTTATTTTATTTTTCAAAATTCAGAGATATCAAAATTTCTGATATTTTCATTATTTTCATGGATATATTATATTAACTTAAAATTTTATTATTTTTAAATAATATTCATGCTGTAATTTTTAGAGAAAAAAAATTAGACAAGAAAATTTCCAAAAAAAATTAAGTGAAACTATTTATTAAATTACTTCCAGTTCGAATATTTCTTGTTAGATATGCCAAGAATTTTGTTTATAAATTTTTAATTTTAATAAGTATAATTTTTCTTGTTGGTATTATTGAATCTCTCAAGCACACTATTTCTGGCTGTATTAAAATTAAATTATTCTTAATGCAAAATGTAGATTATTTTAAAAAGTATTTTAGCTATTTCTTTCTCAATAAAAGCGAAATTTTCATATTTTTTTTTCGTTTAATATTTGGTATTGTTTAGTTTTTTTATAGCTCTAATTTAAGTTTTACAAATTTATTTTATGGAATTGACTCAGAAATCTCCAATATTCTTAATATTAGATGCCTTTAATTTTTTAGAGATTAATTAAAAATATTTGATTTTCACATTTTCCCATTACTTTTTCTATGACCTTATTAATTTTATGGATCCATTTATTTCATTAAATACACAATTTTTAATTTAATCATCTCACTCATCAGCCTATTATTGAGGATATTGTCACATTAATATAATTTTTTTTATCATCTTGGTATAATATAACTATGTAAAAAAAATCTTGGATCTTTCAAAAATGTAAAATATCATCCCTTAGCCAATTTAATTCTTTGATAAAGATAAATTTTTTCCCCTAAGAGTGAAATAACTTGCCGTGGTTTAGGGGCTTAATAGTGTACTTTTCGAAGTACCTAGACTAAAATTTCACGCAGCGTTGTACTATTCTTGGTTGGGAGTAGTGGAGACAGCGCACAGGGATTCGGAGGATAGCGATTCCAGAGGAGGACCATCTCGAAACAGGAGGAACCGATCGTTTAGCACAGCTGAGACATAGTCTAGTGCACAAATCCAGCGTTCGACAGTCAGCCGGATCTCAGCGTCTAACAGCTATTTATAGGAAAGCCATGTCGATCAAACCCACGTTTGGGTAGGAGCCTAATTTTATTAATCCTGTTAGAAGTAGGCTCTGACTAGGAGCTCAATAGCTTCAATGAACTGTTGTTCATTGACAAAGAGCTTAATTCAT
>LSSL01003282.1:0-24435 GCA_001953115.1 Smittium mucronatum | reverse complement strand
TTGATTTTGATAAATATTTCTAATTTGATATTATTCAGCCCATATCAATTAATGCATTCTATTGCGTCAAAAAAAATAGTATTTTGAGAAAAACGCGTTATTTTGAGAAATCTAGTTTTTTTTAAAAAAATTTATCAAGTTGAAAAAAGCTTAGATTTATCAGTAAAACGCGTTTTTCTCAAAAAACGTTTGATACTTCAATAAAACCATATTTTATCGTTACATCCAATGATTACTTAATTTCCCATAGTTTTTGAAAAATAATGTATTTAATGATTACGGTGCTTTTATTCGATAAAAAAGCTGAGGATGTAATTAAATTCAGATATTGCACTGGGCGCCTAATATCGAATATCTCATTGGCAGATTTTAAAACTGTGTACAATTTCACTTTTATTGGCAGATTATCGCTAAAATAGTCATATAATTAAAAGGGGGTTCCCAATTTGTCAGGTTATCAAAATAATTGTCAGATTCTCCAAATAACTATCAGATTTTTTATGAAATTGCCAGATAATTACTATTTAACCCGTTATTCATATCCCCTATAATCTTTTTTATCGCAAAGGTACATTTCCTAACTTAAAAGAAAATTTTCATTTATCTATAATCTTGCATTAGTTTATATAAAGTTAACATGACTGATCAAATAACAGCTTTGGCAAAAGAATTAAGCAATAAGATCGAGTTTTTGCTAAATAATCAAAGCAGATTGGCCATTCCGAATCTTGAAATTCCGGATTCAGGAAATGAATACCTTATTGTAAGACTACAATCACTATACCTTTCTCAATACCCAGAGCTTATAGAAATACTTCTGATGATCAATTAGGAATTCTTCAGATTGACCATGACCGATCAAGTATGAGAGAAACAGTCTCTAGAATTTCCCAAGAACAGTCGAAATGGGATACTGCTAACCAAAACTTAATGATGGAGTCTCCACGATAGCCAAGAAGAAAGACGCAATTATAATGGAAATTCAATCCAGAATAGCCAAAATGAAAAGACCTGTAGTCCTTCTCTTCCACCAGAATCATAAAAAAATATTCAGAGAGTTCTTAAGATCAAACATCACTGAAATTGGCTTACTCGTTGTGAATTTTTTTCGGCCGACTTACTAACACGCATTACACAAGCAACAGCTGTAGGATATTTGTCATGCAAAGATTTTCTGATAAGGTTCCACAAATCAGTAGCATATCGGTGACACCGGCAATAGATCCAAAAATATATAATGTCGTAGTCAAAACAGTTGTGATGGCTAAGCTGAAACGGATTTGGAGGCTCTTTTGCCGCCGAAAACGAATACAGGAATTTAAACAGTACAGTTCAGCTGAAATATATCAGCCAAATGCACAGCAATATAACCAAGAATATAACTTCCAAAAGCTACTAAATAAGTCGCAGTTTTTTTGAGGAAAAATACGAGGTCGGGGTCGGGGGAGAGGCAGCCAGCTGATGGTGCTCGCCTAAGACTTTAATAGAAGGCATGAGAAATGCCTACATACGACCATTGAGAGCAATATATAATCACCAAGGGCTAGATCCTTCCCTTCCAGAATCATTTATTCTCTCTTTATATATCCCTTAAAACAAAAAGGCTTCTAGGCTTGCATAAAATACAGGCCATAAAAGAGAAGTATATATAATTGTTATAAGAGAGAGCGATGAACGAGGTATCCAAAAACACAAAAAGGATCTACTCAAACCTATTTACTATTTGGAAGAAATTGGGAGAGCTCAGATCTGCTCTAGAACTGAGAGTAAAAAATACCCATATATAGATGAAAAAATTCAAAATGTAAACTCTGATTACGGTCCACAAGATTCTAAGAGGAAAAGACTGTGTGTCCAGTAGGGGTCTAGAGGATGCCTAATTGCACTTCTTAACAAAAAACCCATGAAGCAAATATCAGCGATTTCAATGGGGATCCAAGAAATATAGATCCAGGGTTCTCAATTTTGGCATATTACTAAGCCCCCTGATCTTCACCACGATTCTAATTTTTCTGGTTAAATGGAAACCTAGAAGCTGAATCCAGATGTTTATATATTTTTAAATCATATTGATAACATGTGAAACGAAGGAGATATTCTCATAATATACACAGAAGGATTTATGGAAACTAAACAAGCTTGGATTCTTACTGAATTATAAGAAATCGAATCTGAAACCATGCCAATCGATTACCCACCTTTTAATTACGATAAATTCAATGGGAATTCCATTTAAGGTCCCCACAGTGAAGCTAAGCTACCCCAAAAGAGATTCCACAGCTTTAATCAAGAAGCTGGAAACTTCTTTAATGTACCTACCCAGTTTTACAAGGAAATATCAAAAAATGAGCGTAGCTATATTCTCTGTGAGACTCATTTTGAGAGTCTTCTAAAGTTGGAAAAAGACTCATTATTCTAGAAAACCAAATAAATGTCGAAAGTGAATATTAATTTTCCAAGGATCGATAATTTGGCTTGGTTCAGAGATCATATAACTCACTGGAAGATTTAATGCTTCTTTCACAAGAATTCGAGGCTAGAAATATTTATGGATTCTTAGGAAATCGTACGGATGATCTTTGTAGGGGGGTTTTTTTTTATTTTGGTGCTTGGGATCAGAACCACTCTGACTACATATAAATCCAAGAATTTTTTCTACATTTTTTTTGTTTGAAACTCTCAAATTTAGTTGTTCTTTCTGTGAAGGTATTTTCAGACAAAATCATGATAATTTCATATATAAAAAAAAAATTCAGTTCAAATTCTTTCACCTTACTCTATATTTTGAAAATAATTTGGCTCTATTGCTTATAAACCCACACAGGCCCTCAGAAATTGTATTTATTTTCAATATTGAATTCAACATACTCACATTAACGCCTAACAGCTCAAAAGGAATCTTATTTTTTGAAGAGTTTCAGAGTATTAGATCAAATGCGGGGAAAACAAGAGTTAGATATTTTTCGAGTTTACATGATGTCCAACTTCCTAAATACTACATATGGTTTTTATACCCAATAGCCCTAGCGGTTAACGCGTAATACATACACGGAACCAGCGTAAATTCAAATGATTATTTCTGTCGATTAACCTAATACCGTCTATAATACAAAAGGTGAGACGAGAGAGAGAGTTACAATGAAAATAATAACACCTAATTGGAAATATGCGATATGGTTTCCAATATTTTGCAGATATTAGTGGAAAGTTTGATACATGTAAGGTTCAGGTTGAATGGGATAATTTTTATGATAAAAGTTAAAAGGATATACTAGTTAAAAATATAAGGGGTCGGGAAGGTGACAAGTTGAAAATCTTAGCCATTCCAAAATTACTAATCTTCCTTATTTATACCATTTTCTATTTTCTAAAAGTCAATTATGATTATGGGAGACTTTCTCTATTGGATGAAATATTCAATATGTGTACGGAATCTATTGGTTAATTACAATACATATACCAGCGACAAATTTTATCCTCGTTCCACAAACTAGAAAGTCTCCATTCTCTAGAGCAAAGATTGGTTTTTAAAGGCTTGGAAAATTATTGGTGTACACTCGAAAGTGAAGTTTTGAGCGGATATGCTATTGAATTAATCACTTCTAGAAACATAAAAACACACATTAAAAAAACACATTGCTTTCTATAGAAGAAATTAAATGAAAATATATCATATTTTTATAAAACATGAGAAATAAACGCTATATAAATTGTAAACTATCTATCCGATGACAATTTATACAGAAGTTTGTCCGTATCTACTTTCCTTATTTATAAATAAGACATTTTTTACATGTTTTAAACCAATTAAATTACCACAGAGAATAATATATACTTCAAATTTATTAAATATATAAATAATTCCAAGATAAGTTCTTTTTTAAGGCCTATATATGATCTATATCCCGCAATAAAACAACTAAAGTCTTGGGTTTCTAATGCAGAAATATCCAATTTGAACCTCACAGTCAAAATTTACTTGATCCCTGCCATTTGTGGGTTCATAAGACCTAGCTACATACAAAGAATAAAAAATTAGAAACATAAGTTTACTAATAATGGGATTCAGATAGTGGCAAATCTAAAAAAGAAAAACTTGAATGATATCTATAGAAAAGCCGATTGATTTATCCAGACAAAAAAAGCCTTTACTGGGTCCGGTGAAAAAGTATTTAGAGTACAAGAAGATAGTAACCATCATTCATTGCATTAATACCAACGAAAATCACAATAATATATTTATAAACTCACTGATAAGACGAATTAAGGATTTATCTTTACCTTTTGGTCAGGAAAGAATAGGTAAGCATATGTATATATTTTGTACTTAATAACTGAAGGAAGAAGTGCTCTTAGATTTAAAGCCAGTGAAATAGGAGAACCTATGTAATCAGTGGTGGTTATGCAGGCATAAGAGATAGTATCAGATGGTTTCTAGTACTCATTCTAAGTATTTGATAACCACTACAAGTTTCAAGAAGGAGTAAGTATAACTTGACTGAATCTGTTCTTACTTTGGATACAATACTTCTGTCCCATTGGATGAAGTATTATGCAATATATGCATTGGCAAGCTCGGAATATAAATATTATACAAACAATGCGACCATAGTATGGCCCACCCACATCATCTCTACAAATTAACCTTTTTTTAGGCTTGAGATGATAAGGTATATTATTAAAGTAACTAAAGGCATTGTATAGTTATTAATTTTTTATTTTCTGAAAAATAGAAATGCCTAATTTTTAATTTCGATATTTTAATAAAAATCATGATAACACATACTATGGTCCAATTTTTCGTATTATACAATATATGCCTTTGCAAACTTGGCATATATTGTATAATACGTAAAATTATCTTTTCATCTATTTCAAATCTCTTAAATTCATTTTATTAGGCGCAATAAACTTTAATTTGCGTCTCAATATCTGTATTGGGACGTTGGAGTTTTTTTAAAAAAAGAAAACTGTTTCCTTATTGAAGAGGATACAATTTTTTTTATTTTATGGATTAATAAGTATTTTATATATTTTAGAGCAAGAGATACCTATGTATATTGATATTTATTTTCATTTTATACCAATATAATAACGGGCTTTTGAGATGAAGAAATGATAAACCAAAATTATTTGTAACTTTAATTTTTTTCAAATCATCCTCCAGAAATTTCTCATGTATCCATAATATACTTTTTTTTTATATAAACAGAAAGATTTTTTTAACTCCAATCAATATTCAATATTTTGATTTTAATCAATGATTTTAGTAGTAAATGTTTAAATTTATATATATTCTATTTTTATATACGTTTGTTTATAATAAAATAAACAGTTTTCTTATATATTTACCAAAAAAATTAAATATTTTCTTATATTAATGATTTATGGCTCCTGAATTGATATGAGTATAATATTCGCCATAAAAAAATTAATGGAAATGATGATAATTGAAATATTAAATGGTGTTATAGAATATCAAAAAAAAGTATAATATCCAATTAGTGATCCATAATATTGATAGATTTTTTTTAATTTTTTTTTTCTCAATTCATTAATTCATCAACTCCAAATCTTCTAATATTTATAAAGTATTTGCTCTCACTATATTATTATTTCTAATAATTCAAAAATTTGAATATTTTTAAAATAATACTTAATTTTAATTCCAATAGTTATGGAAAAAAAATTCTGATTGGTCGATAAAAATCTAGAGTTAAACCCAAATCAAAATGAAATAAGACACACCTATATATTAATGTATACTATAATGCCATATAAAAGTAAGCCCTAATCATTTAAATTTTTATTATTAATAAATTTATAAATTTATAAATTTTAATAAAAATTGTTAATTATATAGTTTTTTTAAATACCTTTAAATAATATTTTTAAACTTATAAAAATAAAACCTATTTTTTTTATTTGAAATTTATTGTAAATTTTAAGTTAATAGAATTGGTGATTCAGAAAATCCATAAAATTTTGTCAAAATTTTTAAATAAATCTTTGTAATATATATATATATATATATTAACAGAAACAAAAAAACTTGAAATACATATTAAAATCATTCTAAATATCCGTTTAATTATATATAATATTCAAAAAAAAAAGAAAATTTAAATCATATAACGCAAATTTTTATAAAATTCTATTTACTTTTAATTCGAAAAAGAATTTATGAGCCTCAATAAATGATACTTTTTTAAATCAAAAAAACTAAGTATTTTTCTTTTGAGTAGATTTAATAGATAATTCGTCCACTATAAATTAAAAAAATAATTATAAACTATTTTAATAATTAATATAAACTGATCTAAATTATTCTTTTTTTAAAATACATCTTTAATTTTTATAATTTTATAGGTTTCGTAATTAAATTTATAGATAAAAAACTATTTTATAATAATAAACCCATGTGAAACAGATTAAATTATTAGGAAAAAGTTCAGAAAATAATTTCAGGATATTTTTTTAATTATAAACTAAAAAAATACTAAAGGTATTTTTTGAATAGATCGATTAATACCCATAAAGTTTTTTTTAAAGAATATTATTTTTTATAAAGTATGGTATCTAAATTAATTACAAATTCAATAATACTTTGATTAAATAAAAAAATAAATTCAATTGATTGAGTCTCATAAATTAAAATTTTGTTTTATTAAGAGTTTAAATTGAATTAATAAGAAGGGGATATTAATAATAAATAAAAAAGTTTAAAAAGATTTTAATAAATGCCAAAATTATAAACTTAATTTAATCTGAAAATTAAAAAAAATTAAATTTTTTCTGAAAATTTAAAAAAAGAGAAATT
The DNA here is from genome assembly GCA_001953115.1 of Smittium mucronatum. NCBI lineage: Eukaryota > Fungi > Kickxellomycota > Harpellomycetes > Harpellales > Legeriomycetaceae > Smittium > Smittium mucronatum. The sequence continues at coordinate 17,615 of LSSL01003282.1, read as the reverse complement.
ATCCCATTGTTTATATTAATTTTATTATTTCGAAAAATGCTATTTTTGAGATGTTTAGAATTTATTGAACTAAAATAAATATTAATAACTTGATTCAATTTTCAAGATTAATTGTGGTAATTTCGATTTTTTTCACTAAATTCTTAATCCATTTCGGAAAAATATTTTTTTAAATTAGAAATGTTTTTTTCTTTTGAAAATCTAGGTTTTTTTATTAGCATATATTATTAAAACGGTAAAAATTATTTTTAATCAAAAAAACTCGAAAATACAAAAAATTCGTTTAAATCACAAAAAAAATTTTTAATCAATAAAGTTTCTGAAAATTTACAAAGTTATACACAGAACAGATTGATATTTTTTATTAGATCAATTATAATTAAATTCTACAATAAGAGAATATTAAAATTATTTCCAACTAAATTTGAAAAAGATAGCGTTTCTGAAATACTTTTTTTTAAAAAAGATGAGATTTGAAATGAAACTATCATAATAAATACTGTAAAATCATTTGAGATTTTTTTACTATTAAACCTCTTTCTTTCCAAATATCTCCTCTTTTTAGATTGAAAATATTTTCTTGTATCATATAATCGAAAAATATGATGAAATAAAGTAATATATATTGTAATTTCATGCATTTTCCAGAATTATAAATTTTTTTAATACCGAATAATTTTTTTTTACTTGCGTGTGTATGTGTATAATCTAATAATGTTTTAATTTAGTGTAAATTTAGGTTCGAAATTTCAAATTATATTTTAATTTATTTTTTAGCGTTTTTAACAATTTTTGTTTTTATTGAAAAAAAATCTTCAGCTAAACTGTATAAATATTTAATTTTTTACTTATAAATTGTATTTATTTGTGTAATTATTTTTATTATAATATTATCTTTATAAAATAAGTAATCTTCTCTCAAAAGACTAATTTTTGAAAATTTCTATGACTTTCATTTGCGTAATCTATTTATTTATAAGCAACATGTTAACAATTTTTGAACTTTTTCTCATTTTTAAATATTGAGATTCATTTTTACTTTTCCTGTGCTTGATATAGTCAAATAAATCGAAAAATTATCCATAAAGCTTGAAAAATATCTTATTTTTAAATTTCTATTCGGATAACTAAGGTATAAATATAAATCTTGAAAATATTAATATAAATTTATTTATCAAATAAAAAAGAGCAATCTTTTTGTGTATAAATATGTAATTTTTTAGAAATTATATTGGGTAAAAAAGAATTATTGTGTATTTAAACGAAATTTGTATAAATTTTTGTAAAAATATGTTTAATCTTTTAAAAAATAGCAAAGCTAATAAGAAATTTAACGACTCTTGGGGTTATTATTTTCAGTATATGATTATTTTTACTGTTTAAAAAATTGGATAATAGCAATTCAAATAAAATAAAAATCAAATATGATAGAAATACACACTAAGTAAGTATAACTTCATCATTTTTCCAGATAGAAATTTTGTAAAAAATTGAAATTTCAAACCAATTCAAATCCAGCACATTTCTCTTTGACTTAATTAAAGGTTAGGAATTATTCTCACAAATTAAAAAATTATTTCAATTTTCTCATTGAAAAAATCCCGTAGTTCAATTCTTTCAAGATCCAAAATTTACTGTCTCGCATTTGAGAAAATGGATATGTTATGTAAATTTACAGTAAGTTATATAATAAATTATAGATATATTTGGAAGATTTTTTAGCTCAAAGAAATTTAAATAATTTATCTCCTTATTTCTATATCAGAAAAATTTCTTATTTATAAAATACATATTTTTAATCATTTAAAATACTGAAAATTCCCAATATTATTTTTGCAGAATTAATCAGGTAATTTTTATAAAATTTTTGAAAATTAAACGTAACTATTAAGCCAATATTATGTTTTAGATTCAAATTACCATCTAATTTTTAATGGTTTAAAAACGACTTCTCAGTCTAAGATTCTCCCATGTTATCTAAAATATCTTTATTTATCGAAAAATTGAAGTCATAATCGTACTCGTGGATTGATAGGTTGAACTGTGGATAAATATTAAATCAAAAAAAAGATTTTTTTAATGAAATAGAGATTATTTTTCTTATACATCTCATTAAATATATAAATCTCGAAAAAGGTTGAAAATTAGCGAATCAATAATAAATTGAGGTAGACATTATAAAATGGATTACGAACTATTCAAAGAGTTTTTAAATAGTAAATATTAATAATATATATATTTTTTAAATTTAAATCAAAATACCTCATTAATATTTTTTGTAAATATAAAAAATTGAATTTTAAAACAGGAAAAGAGTTTCATGATAAACAATTCATAATTTTAAATATATTGAAAAACATCCGAAAATTTTTTAAAATTTGATTTTCAACTTTTATATTATAATTCTTATTTTGTTTAATAAACCAAAAGTTAATTATTTTAACCTTTTTATTTTATAAATTTTAATAAAAAAAATCCAACATAATTCTATTTATCTCAACAAAATACATGTTTCAAAAATGAAATTTATCAAAAAATATTGATTAAAATGATTCACTTAATATTATTTAAATTATATTAACGATTTTTTTTTGCTGAATATAATTAATAAAAATGTTCTAATTTTTGTAATCTCATTTTATGAAAATTATTAATAATTCCATTTATCCAGAGTTTTGCTTTCCAAAAAAAATAAAATATTAAGGGGTCCAAAATGATAAGGTAAAAAAAATATAATTATAAGCAGATTAAATTTTTTTATTTTCTTTGATAATTAATAATAAATTTTATTAAATAATCTTTATACTTTATTTTTATCTCCTAAGAAAAAAAAATTCTTACATGAATACCCCTTAATAATATACATTTAAGCATAAATTTTTTATAAAAATAACGGAAATTTTTATTTATTTGAGTAATTTTGAAATTCTAATAACTTAATAGCTTCATTTTTCAAAAAATAATTATTTTTTTAGGAATTTTTAACATATTAATTATTGAATAGTTTTAGATATCTAAAATTTAGCTAAAATATATAATTAACAAAATTTTGAATTTTAAAATAAATTATGTAGTTTTTTTTAATTTTTTTTTTTAAATCTCTTAATCTTAAAAAAAGAATGTATTAACTACAAATTTATATTATTTGTATAAAAATCTTCTAATTTATCTAAGTACAAACTAAGAATTATTAATACAAAATAATTATTTTAAAAATATGAATTAAAATACTATCAACACAAGAAATCTATTTATAAATTTAATATATTAAAAGAAGTTCACAGTTATAAAAAAAATTCACAAAGCTATTTTTTTTAGAAAAATGATCGACAGTTAATAAAAATGTTTTATTGATGTTTTATATTTTTACGTACGTATAACTTTTTTTAAAAAAAGAAGTTAAGAAAAATAACATTAGTTTTAATTATGAATAGTCCCAAAATAAAATTAAGATAAGACGTTTTTATAAATACAACCTTTTTTTTAAATCTTTAAAAGATAAAAATCGATAGATTATTTATTATTTATTATATATTATTGATTTCTTATTAAAAAAAGAATAAGAACATATTCTAAATAATTAAAAATATTAGAGGGATTAATTTAAACACTCTCAAAATATATTTTTTCACACACCACCTTCATCCGCTTAATTTTCACAATTTTTTTAATCTCTTTTAATTAGCAAAACTAATATGCATAATTTTGGCCTTAAATGGTGCTACGAACTTTATGAATTTTTTATAGGAAGCTTATTTTATAAAAATAATCAAAATAATTTAAATATTTTTTCAATACTAATTTTCTTTATAAATATTTAAATTTATCTTCTTTATTTAATCATTAGATATGAATTTTTAAGATATAGACTTAACTAGTCTCCATCATGATTTTCTTTTTTTCTTTTTTATTTCAAAATCTAATGTATAAAAGTTTCATTTTGAGATAGAAAATGGATATATATATAAATTTAGTTATAAATAATTTTTTATACTTTAATAAGACTGTTAGATGCGCAATTAAACAATTAATTTGTCGAAACGTGTATGTATTAGCTACTTATAAATAGTTCTAAAGTGAATTTAAATCATTTTTTAAAATTAATCTCTTTTACTTATCTAAAAACCCAATTAAAATTCATACCCCTATGCTAAAAGTAAAACTAGAGTATCTTTTGGAAATCAAATCTTTTTTATTCTAAAAAATAAATGAAGAATAAGAACATAAACATAGAGTTTATAGACGCTACTGTTTTGATTGGGATAAAATTAATATAAATTTGATGTATTATTTTGTTATTACGCCGCTATAATAACTACTTTTAATCTATTCTTTGATCCAAACCAAAAGGAAAAATTATGAAAGATATAAATAAAAAATATATGAAATGTTTAGGATAAGTAAGTTGATTAATCCAATTTAGATGATGGAATGAGATCTAAGGTAGTATATACCTCACTTTTCAATTTAATAAGAACAATGAAACTTATTAATGACGATTTCATCACAATATAACCCATCTTTTGTTATAAGATAATAAAAAAACCTTAAAAAAGTAAACTATAAAAGATTTGACTTTAAATTTTTTTTAAAAATTATTTCTTTGATCTAAAATTACAAATAATATAAAATTCTATCATTTTTAAATGCCTTTATCTATAATTAATATGAATTGGTTATAAAAATATGGATTTTGAAGCTGGGGAATTATTTAAGTGACCAGAATTTATTTCACCGTATATAAAGGTGAATATTTTTGAATTCAGACGTTTAATGTCTAAAGATAACGTTTAATAAATTTAAATTTAAATTTAAATTTTAACGGTAAATAATATCAACTATATATGAAATAAATTTTACAAAACTGTCTTTCAGTAATTAGAAAATTAAATTACTTAACAATTGAAATAAAAATATCTTTTATATGCTCATTCATTCGATAATAAAGCAAAAACACTACTAATTTCTAATATCATAATCAGTAAACTATTAAAAATTATATAACAAATGTATCGTCTTCAAAAGAGAATCTTCCATATTATTTGACAAATTTATATCAAACCAAATTAGAAAATTATAGCTTAAATTAACTAAAAGACATTTGATATATATTTTTTAACAATCTTTAATTATTTTTCCACAGTTAACGAGATTTTTTTTTTGAATTCTAATAATAATATAGTTTTTATTTAAAGATATTTCAAAATCGAGAATTTAGCAAGGATTAAACTTAAAATCGTCATTTCCATCAGAGAATCTTTATTCATGGCTGAAATTTAAAAATTATTAATAAAAAGGCTAAAATTTTATTGGGTGTATGAAACGGTTTAAAATAGGTAAAATAAATGGTGATAATTACGTAAAATAATCTGATTTGTGAAAGTTTTTTATTTTGAGAGTGTTTAAAACAATGTCTCGAAATATTATTTTATCCAATGCTTATTAATTTTTTAAAAATGATTGTCAATAGAAATAATAAAAAATTGTTGAAAGTCACGGTGAAATCTTTAAAGGATTCATAAAATTAATGTTTTAATGCGATTTTAAATGTAAATTTTGATTAAATTTAATTCGAAAAAATAAAAGAATACATCATCGGACGATTCTATTAATTAAATTAATTTTTCCAAAAAACTCTAAAAAAAATTATCTACTTTAAAACTATTATATTAGATACCATTTGAATTTCATACTTTAAAAGCAAAGTTTATAAAAATACAATTAGTTTAAATATTATAAAAAGTCACATAGTAGACAAATTAGAAATAATTTCAATTTAAAAAGCTTAAAAAATATGAATTTTTAGAATATTAGTTACTAATTTTTTATAATCGCTTTTATTCTAAAATTTAATAGCTATATCATGAAATTTATTTATTTATTTTCAGTATTTCTTTTATATTCATAAAGAGATAAATATAGAATAAAAAATTAAAAATAAAGAATTACGTTTTTCATCTAAAACCTAAAAATATAATGCAGTATGTGATAATCAATAAAATATAAATAAATTCTAGAAGAAAAATCAAGTTCTTTTAGCTTATTAGCTAGAAAAAATCTAGAATATTACTTTATTTAAATATATTATGATCTTATTTTTAAAAGTTTTTTGTTTATGATTTTAGGCATCATGATTTTTTTTCAGATATAAAGTCTTCAAAGATAAATAGTATTTGTTACAAGATACGATATTTTAATAATTATACTCATTGATAGATTTTTTTTTTCATGACTCTACTTATTGCACAATTTTTTTTAAATCTCATCAATACTATTTTTCATTTAATGTATATAAATAAAGTACAAAAAAAATACATTTTATATAATAAAAAAAAAGTCAAATATCGAAAAATGTTATCATAAACTTCAAACTTAGTCTTATAAAAAATTATTATTTTAAATAAGATAAAATTTTATCTTTCGCCAATATCATAATAAATTATGAGAAACAGATTTTTTTATAGTTTTTTTGAGGTTTTTAAGCATTTTTAGTGAATGAAATTCTTCTTAGAAAATCAGGAGAAATTTTCTCATTAATGGCTTAGGGTTTAGTATAAATATAGAATATGCTTAAATATTTGAAATTATAAATTCGAAACTAAGATATTTAAATGATGTTTTTTAAAAAATTTGATATTAGATAGCATTTTTTTAATTTTTATAAAAGACTTATCGGATTTAATTTATATTTCGTCAATTCATGTTTTATTTTCAATTTTAAAAAATCAAAAATCAAAATAAAAAAGATATAAAAATATAATAAAAAAAACACGATTTTTCAGATTTCATTCATAATTTTGTCAACTATTTATGCAAGCAATTTGAAAAATCATTTATTTTGCTATTTTAATCTCAGTTCGTTTAATTTTTCATTTATTGGTCTAATTTTATGTTCACATAATCACCAAAGTTTTTAATATTTCACAAGGATATCAAAAATTATCTTCTAATTTCAAAACTTATAGTAGTTTTTATTAAATAGAATTTTTAATCAATATTTAAATCAAATCTATACTTTATGGATTTTAGGCTTTAATAAAATAATCCTATAACCATTTACTTCTTATAGTGTATATTAAATTTCAGCAATCTAAAAATATGATTTTAAACCGATTTATAACATTTTTTGTTCAAGGGATTTTTATGACATTTTTTTTTATTCAAAGTTATTTTATGATTTTTCCAATTAATAAAGTCAATTGTTGGTCTCGAGTTTAAAAATAAAGATGATATCACCTTGAAAATATAATAGACATTTTTTAGAGATGATTTTAAATTAAAATAAATAGTTAAAATGAAAAAATGTGTATTTTTCGTGTCTTATGAGTGGATTATATCATAAAAAACCTAGAGTCAACGAGGAAAACATAATTTAAAAAAATCAAAATCAAAATCAAATTATCCTTTAGCATGCATGGGCTCATTTTAAAAATAAAAAAATAAGAAGTTATAATAAATTGTCTGTCATCCATGGTATTGGTCTTGAATTCTGCTACACACAAAAAAAAGAGTTTGATGGTGATGATAAAAGGGTCATTAAAAGTGGATTTTTGATATTTTTGCCCCGTTAATAAAGATAAAAAGTCTCATAAATAAATATGTTCTTGATGGATTGGTCCATTAAGTATGTTTAAAACAATTAGAGTGTTGGATGAATAAAAAAAAATCGTGTTTAATATCTAATTCCATCATTTATGAAAATAATAAAGGATAAAAGGGCAAGATTTATATATTTAATCGATTAAGATGGAAGATCACCGGCTTATTTTTCGCACATGATAAATCTACTGAAATGAATATAAAATACACATATGTTTTTTTTGCAGATTATACATATAAAACAGAATTATTGAAACTGCCTCTGCTGGGTAGGGAGGGTTGGGTTCTAATACCCGAAGTATTTTTATTCCAATTTAATATTTTTAAAATATGAATAAAAAATATTTCAAATGAAATATTATATATCAATGGGATATACACTGGAATTGAGCTTCAAAATTTATGATTACTGAAGAGGCTTGGATCTAATTATTTCAGGTAAAAAAATTTTTTGAATCGAAAAAACTAATATGTATTTTTCATATTAAAAGATTTTTGATTTAGAGTATAGAAAGTATGAAAATAAAAATAGAAAAAATCAGAGTATTTTATGATATTTGAACTGGCTCATTTCCATATAATATATTTCACGAATATAAAAACATAATAATTTTTTTTTTTTGAAAAAACAGAGCTTTATATATTTTTAATTTATTTTTTAAAAAGATTGAATTCTTTAAAATGAAATTTTCATTTTTTCTTGGGTCGATAAAAAATATCATTTTAGAATAAAAGCAAATTGGGGGGTTGGATAAACGCGTAGATTAATAAAAGTATATATAATAATTTCAAACAGAGATATTTTAAATTTCATAAAAGCATAAAACTAATTTTTAAAAAATATGTTATTAAAATAATAAATTTTTTTTTGGATAATGATAAAATTACATGTCACTTATGCTTGAAATTTATAGAACATTAATAAGAAAAATATCAGTTTATTAATTCAAAATAATTAAAAAACGATTTCAAAAACCAATTCATTCAAACATAAAAAAACATATCCCCGAATAATATAAAAAAAATTCAGAGCTGTACGGGGACTGCCATTTTTTCATGAGTTAAAAAAAAAACAACTTTACACTTCATAAACCCTAAATATGTTCAAATTAAGTGGATTTTTAACAGGAAAAATCCTAAATATTTAAACATTTTTATGAAAAATAGTTTATATGAATAATTTAGTAAATTTTTAACTTTCTCCCAAGATAAAAAGAAGAAGAAAATACACATTATGTCCAAAACTCTCTATAATCCTTGAGTAACCCCATTTATCCCAGGATTTTATAAAATCCAAGAGCAAGCAGGCCTATTGAAAAAAAAGTCTTCCTTTTTTGTAGAAAAATAAATTCCGTCATCTATAGAGCTGCCCTGAAACATACAGAACCATATTTTAAATATGCCGTGGAAATATTGAATATGTTTAATAAGTTAAAAATATTTATTGATTAAAAAGAAACAATCAATTCTTAATATTTTTTTAATATTTTTTTCTGAAAAATACGAAAATCTCATACTTTATTATTTCAGAATCGATTGAATTTTTATAACTTCAAGAATAATTGGTTCTAAAAAAGTTAGTGAGTGGCTAGCTTTTTCATCTTTTTGAGTTTTTTTCCGATACTGAGTCTATTAAAGTATTATCAAAGGATGAATAAAAATTTTCTGAAAATTAAAAATTAAATGTTGTTTATAAACTTTTTTATTTAAGTTATTTAAATATGTATTTAAATATTCTATAAAAATCACTACCTTGAGTTGAATAATTAAAAAAAATTAAAAATCTAATTAACTAAGCCCTATATTTTTTTAATTAAATACCCAGTATATGTCATAATATTTTTTTCCTGCTTTTCTAAGGGGTATGAAAATTTATAAAACTGATGTAATAAAAGTCAACTAGTGAATATAAAGAAAGAAAGGAAAATTTTTGGACTCAAATTGAAAATAAATTTAAAAAAATACGCTGAAGTGTAAAAAGTGATGAATAAATTTATCGTAAACCCAATAATCGAATTTTTTTTCACAGAAATCTGTATTTGATATTTTTTACAGATGTGTCGTTTAAAAAATTCGAGATACATCTTCAAATTATAAGATTATCGATTCAAAGAGCCAATTAAATTCAATCTAAATTATTTGGGATTTTTTTAACTTGAGATATTCAAGGTAATAATACAAGTATCCATCATTAAAATGAAAAAAATAGGTGAAATTTCTATTTATCTATAAGATATCCACGCCAAATATTTTCCAGTTAAAACAAAAAATTAACAAAAAATGTTCTATTAAAAAAAATATTGAATGTGTAAATTTAAAAAAAGGTTTTATAAATAAAAACACTCAAAAATATTATTAAACTGAAAAATATAACATATATATATTAAATTATTAATAATAGCACACATTAAAGGCAGAATTTTATTTAAAAAATTTAAATGCTAAAATAATACTACAAAAAGATTTTACTGCGATTTTCTAAGTTTCACCGTTTTATTTTTTATCATAAAATGTTTTAGAATCAAAAATAAACCATTATTTTTATTGTTTAAATAACTTTATTTACTTCTTATCCTTGTATTTTTTATAAAATCTTGTATGTATAAATAAAATTTATGCAATTTTGAGTTGATTTTTTTTAAAGTAGATAATATTAAAAACGAAATACTGTTAAAAATATCGGAGATTTTATAGTTATTGTGTACCTGTAAAAATAAAAACCCCCAATTTTATAAAATGTGTCCCCAAACATCTTAATAACTTTCTATAAAAATTTTTTTATCGATTTTTTTTTTTTAATTTTAGTATAATTAGCTAATTTATGATTCTAAAATCAAAACATCGATTATTATCAAATTTATTATTGTGGTAATTTTATAAACATTCGGAAAATCTAATACGCTCATTAAAAAAAATTAAGAAAAGTATTTCTAAATAACTTATTCGATTTCTTGGTGGATAGGTATATATTTAAATCTCGCTTTCTTAAACAAAATCCCTATCTTATTATTCAAAAATTAATCTCATTTAGAATTCTATCCAAAAAAATTGAAAATAAATAGTTTCATTTTTGGGTATAATTTCATACCTTGCTCTTGATTTTGTATATTGGCTATCACAATTGGTAATAAGCATTAATTTAAGAAATAATGTCAAATAATTAATAGTCTAATAATAGCATTTACAATAAAATAAAAGTTGTTTATGTGCCATTGGTCCTGAAAGAGCTTAATTAACTTTAAAATAAGCATGGATATTAATAGATATATCCTAATTACTATTTAGTATTAATTTAAATACAGTATTATTGTTTTGGGGCGATAAAATCTTCAGAAATAAAAATGAAAATTTCCTTTTTATAGGCTCTTGAAATTATAAAAATCGATTGACGCTACATGAGATAAATAAAAACCATCTATTTGAAATTTTAGGAAACTTAGACTATTATAGATAATGGTTTAATGGTATATTTTTATAGAAAGAAAAACAAGAAGCATTTTTTATAGCTGACTATAAATTGTTAAAAAATCTTACAGCTTTATAGCTAAAATATTTGAATTTAAACTTTTATAATAACTTAAAGTTCGGGGGTACTTGTTTGTCTAATAGATTGATGGCCATTCTTTAATTTCTCAATATTTATAGTTAAATATATAATAAAATAACAAATAAAAACAACTTTTAATCTCTTAATCAACCAAATAAACCAATCATGTTATTAAATTTTTACATTAAATAACTGAAGGTTAAGCAACATTTAATCCAATTCTATTTCACCCTATTCCACTTTTTTGAGTACTATTTCACCCAATTTAAATTCTACTGAATATAATTTTTATCCAATTTTTTAACTTTCAATTTGAGGGGGGGGGGGATGCGTTTTAGTTTATTATTGTAGAGTTTCGATAAATTATTGTTTTAGAAAAATAATATTAACAACTTTTAAACCAAAAATCCTAACTCGGTTTACTTATCAATCTTAGATCAAATTTAATTGGGTAAATGGAACCTGGATGAAATGTAAATTGGATGAAAAGTCATTTGGTAAAATAAAAATTGGATTAAATTCCCTGATACCATAATTGAAAGAGCTATTAATTAATTAGACCTGATTTAAATAATCCATCAAGTATTAAAAAATTATCAAGTATTCAATTAATTCCACTAGTTATTAACTAATACGAATTGTATTAATTAACGAAGATGAATGACTAAATAGTCAGTTCTTTTTTTAAATATTCCATAATTATTTCAGAAAAAAATTCCTATAACGAGTAATAGGCACATATTTAATGAATTTATCGTGTTTTTGAGATAAATAAGGATGTGTATTTTTTAATTAAAGGCTTTTATCGTTATAAGAACAAAATTACGCTAAAATATTTATCTTCACAGTTTAGTTATGATTTTAAATCTAATATAATTTATTTTAATAAAACCACTTTTAAAAATTAAAATATATATAATAAATTTTTTTTAAAAATAAATTTATATTAATTTTATAAACTTACCTAAAATTTACCAAAAATCATTAGATATACTTATGTTTACATTAATTTACTTTTTAATTGGTAAGATTAAACAATTTAAAACTAATTTAAAACATAAATTAATTTATTATTAAAAATAGCTTTATAAACAACTTTTCTTTGGGTCATAAAGGAAAAATTCCTCATGTGGTTACCCTAACCTTGTAAAAATTAATATTTCTTCATAATTTTTTGTATAATATTTTATATTAGATTTTTCAAAACTTTAATGTAAAGCTAAAAATATTACAAGAAATCTCATAAAAAAACTGCAAGGGTTCAAGTTCTTAAATTGTTTATTTTTAAATAATAAATTATTTAATAAATCGAATTTTTTTTAGGAAAATAGATTATAAATATGCCATATATTATTTAATTTTTATTCAATCTTAAATTAATGTATATTGGTATATTAAATAACTGTATTTATTATTTAAAAAAATAAAAAATTTAACTTTTATTGGAATATTTTTATATTATATGGAATTAAAAGATTAAGAGAATTAAACGATTTTTTTTAGAAAATGGTACAAGTATAATTAAAAAAAAAGGTGCAAAAATTATACGCGAAAGACAGTAAATTTTTTAAATTTTCAAATTCAGAAAAAATATTTTACTGATTTATTATTTTTTGAATCTTAATTTTTTTTCATTTACACATAAATTGATTTAAGGATTATAAAAGATTTAGGAATCAAAAAAATTAAACTATCAATTAATTAATTACATATCAGATGTATAAAATTTTTATGTTTATCTCAGAAAAAACTAAATTTGCATAAGAAAAAAAAGGATTTTATCATCAAATTTGTTATAAAAAATTTTGAAAAAATTAAATTAATTCTTATTATTATTATTATTATTATTAACAATAACATGCTACAAACTAATTTTAAAAGAAATAACTATGATAATAACTAAATAGTATATTGTTAAATATGAAAATTTCTGTTTAATCTCATCAAAAAAAAAATTACTTAATATAATAAATTGAGACATAAGCATATGCAATTAAAATGATAATTAATTATTGGATACCGATATTGTAAAGAAAAAAAAATAGGTCATAATTTATATCGTTAATATTACCACTTTTTATAAAATAAAATTAAGTTTCCAGCTACTAAAAAAATCGAAAAAAAAAATAGCTTAGGTTCTAATTTTTTGGATTAAAAATGATCTTATTCTCAAATTTCTTTTTTCAAAATTATAAAATATTAAATAAAATTCATTTAAAATCCTTTTTTAAATCTAACTGTTATTTTTATACTAATAAAAATATCAATTAAAACTATTTTCACTAAATTTTCGTTAGAAAATTATAAAATTAAAATTAAAAATGATAAAATTGAAGAAAATTTCATTGAAATCTGAATGAAATTTTTATATCACGTTTTAGGAATTTTTAAATTTCTCGAAGTTTCGATTTTTTGAGGAAATGCACTAGGTTTTAAAAAATTTCATTTAATTTTTTTTAATGGTCTCATTTTTTTTCTATATAGCTTCCGGAAAATTATCCATTAGAAAATTAGTTTCAAATATAAATATCTTTTCATGAACATTCCTGCATATTATATATTATTATAATAATATTTTTTGAAATTTTAACATTAATTTTTATTTTATAAGATGGTAATATATGAATTTAATAAACTTACCGTGGATAAATTATTAGACAAATTGAATTAAGGTGAGTTTAAAAAAAAATTCAATTTTACTAAATATAATATTACATAGACGATTTCACCAAATATTCTCATTATATAGGAATCTTTTTATCATATGTTTAATTAAAAACCTATTTATTAAATTCAAAATATTGATACCTTCAGAGCATGAAAAAACGCACTTAAGACACTATTTAATAGGTATATATACTTCAAGTCACAAATGTACCTATAGACCTCTGCAAAAATGAAAATAAGTACATTTGTATTGCTGAAAAATAGCTTAAGCATATTCTTCTCCACTTGTACAATTTTTTCTGATATTTATAATATATTTTTTATCTTTATTGACAAAATTTTTTTATTAAATTTAAATTATAGATTTTTTATCAAAAAAATCTAAAAACTGTTATAGAAATTTTAATAATAATAATAATAATAATAATAATTTCTATAAAAAAAAATTCTAAGCTTTTTAATTTCTATTTTTGATATTTTTGATATTTTAATTGAGTGAGATTGGAATTTAAATTTTCTTTAAAAGAATTTATAGTTACAAATATTTTTTCAATTTTACAAAAATTATTTAAATCTTTTGAGTATTTATTTTTTCAGGAAAAAATATTAAAATAATAATTTTTAATGTTCTTAGACCCTGATTCAATATTTTTATAAATGATGCTATCAAATTTAATAAAAAAAATATTTATTATTTGAATAATCTTGTATGATATCAATTATGTTTTCCTAAAATTGATTATAAGTGTTTCAACTGCGTATTTTTTTGTTCTGTTGAGATTATATTCGAATTCAATTTAAAAATTATAGTAAATAAAAATTATCATAGGGTGAAAATATGTTAAATTTATCCAAAATAATCAATAGAATTTCATATTTCTTTTAATTATTCTATCTATTAACCTTATTTTTTTTTGAAATTGGTGAATTTAACTCAAAATTATAATAAAATTTTCATATTAATACTGTATACATAATGATAATAATATAATTATTATAAAAAAATTTTAAATTAAAATTAGTTAATTAAGAACAGAAGTATGGGTTATTTATTCCATTCAATGAAATTTTTCTATAGCACCTTTCCAAAATACTATTTTTTTTTATCAATATTTGAATAATTTTATAGTCTTGACATTTAAAGAAATATATTGGGATCAATTTTTTTATAAATATATTTAAAATTCTTTGTTTATAATCATTTTTAAAATTATCACTTAATTAATTTTAAGTATTTTGGTTAAATATCTTACACAGTTTAAAATATACGTGCTTTATATTATTTTGGGAAAGAAATAGTAAACTTTTTGTTTTAAAAAGAGCAGATTTATCAAAATAATAATATATTAATAATAATTTTTGCTTTTTAAGGAATTTTTGTTACAATATTTGATAAATATAAATCCTGAAAAAGATTTTTTTTTAAATAAAACATTTTCTAATCCGAAAATGAAAATTTTACATTTTTATAGTTAATCTAGTTCCATTTAATATCAATTATTTTTCAATCAAGAAATTTCTCTAAAAAAAACAAGGCTGCTGAGAAGAGATCAAAGAGCTTTTCATTTAATAAGTCTAATTTTATTTATTCTTGACTACCACTGTTTATAAATTTAGTTTATAGTTTATAGTTTATTTAGTACTAATAATAAGTTTACTTTAAATTAAAAACTCTAAAAAAAATGGTATTCCTAAGAGAACGAATTTCTTATTCATATGAAATATTTTCAATAGCTTTACTAATTGAATATTACAGTTAAATAGCAGGATAATTTGGTCTTTATTTTGATTTTTAACTTTGATTTTTATCAAAATCATTCAAATTTTTTCTTGATTATCATGTGAAACTTAATTTAAAAAGTTTAAAATAAATTCTAATTTTGATATAATCTCTCATTTTTATTTATTAAAATTGTATTCAGAAGTTTTTTAATTCTGCTTAGAAGAAAAGTAGATATTAATTACACAATACTTTGACCATAATTTTTGAATTAAGCTCAGTAGATTTTGAATAATTAACAACACCTATAGTTAATACTCACAATTTACATATAAATTGATAAAATCTTATAATACTATTCAAGGAAAATTAAAATATTATTTTACATAAAAAAAGATCATATATACTTTTTTATTATTTAAAAACTGAATGTATAATATTTGATAAAATTTTGATTCATATCTCCCGTAAACAACTTATATAACTAATTTAATTTAATGTATCAAAAAACTTACTCAAATTAAAAACTTAATTCTTTTATGAGCCCAATTTTTTTTAAGTAAATCATAATAATTCAAATAGAAATATAAAGATAAAATTTATAAATTTCATTTAGCCCAGTTCCCCATTGCAGCTCTTTAATTTCCATATATCGAGGGTATTGATTCAAGAAGGATATTGAATCACTTAAACTCTGGAACTTAAGTGATCATGGCACGCGGATTCCTATCAGAAATTTGGCTGTTTCCTGTAAAAACTAATGATAAGCGGTGCTTTTTTTTAGCTTACTTAAAGTATGTTTAGAGCCCCCCCCCCCCAAAGAGTTTTACATACCATCTCCAGCCGAAATTCATTGGAGTTAAAAAGTCGGTTTTTTATTCCTGAGGGGATCGGTGCAAGTATGAACTGGCCGATCGTTCCATTTAACTGTATGTCCCATCAAGCGCAATTTAATAAGACGTGGTCTACAGTTTTAGGCACATCGATTTTTCAGAAGGGAAAATTTTCATATTTGATAGTCGCTGGACATTCCGGAAGACCCCCATTCGCATTTTCTCGATGTCCTGGAAGCCAAGTTTTAGGTCATGGTACAGCAGCTGAATATTCATCTAGTTTTCTTTTTCTCCGATCTTTTGGTACATCTCCAACTGATGGATTATAGATGAATTATTTTTATGTTTGCTCTAGACCATGAAACTTTTTTTTTGATATTTTTAATTCTGTACATTAATTTTTTTTATTCATCTTGAACTACCGGTCACCCAGGTAGTTGTTATGGCATTTATGGGCAATTTAAATAGGGTGGCGATCCAAGTTTTTAAAGTTGACCATTTGTGATATGCTCGTTTCTGAGCTGCTCCGGTTTTTAGGAAGATAGATTTTATCCCCAGCTCGGCTCGGAACAGTTCCATGGCGGCAGAATTACCCATATTGGAAACCAGAAAGATAGCCTTTTCGATTTCAAGTTGGATTGGCTTCACTCATTCCAAAGTTCTTGCCTCCATAACAGCCAATAGGCATTATAACCAAATTTATCAATTTTATTTTTAGGCTAACAGGTACGTCGCTAAATTTCATGAAGCTATATGCAGCGTAGAATTCCTTTTTTGCATTTAATTTATTGTTTTTGATGGTCCCAGTAAC
Organism: Smittium mucronatum; assembly: GCA_001953115.1. NCBI lineage: Eukaryota > Fungi > Kickxellomycota > Harpellomycetes > Harpellales > Legeriomycetaceae > Smittium > Smittium mucronatum. The sequence goes on along the minus strand of LSSL01003282.1, from coordinate 438 downwards.
ATCCCATTTATAGTTCATAATATAGCCCAAATATTTTTACTGGTCAGTTTTTGGGATATTTTGGTCTTGTAATATCAAATCAGACAATTGGGGGCCGGTGACATTCATTGCACCGCACTTGTATGCATTCAAAGTCATTTACCATGTGTTAGACCAATCAGTAATTTGATTTAATGCATCTTGCATTTCGGACATTGATTCCGCCAATAGCAAAGCAACATCGACAAAGAGCTGCCCAGGTATACTATTGGTGATTCCAGGGAGATATATACCTTTAATGCCCTTGTAAAGATCGTTAATGTAAAAATCGAATAGTATTGGCGAGGCTGGGAAGCCTTGTCGCAGCCCACATAGGTAGTCAGTGGGTTTGGAGACATCATTTTAAATCCTAACAGCTATTTTCGGTGACCTGTATAGGCCCCATATAGCGTTGAGTAA
>LSSL01003280.1:0-16748 GCA_001953115.1 Smittium mucronatum | reverse complement strand
CCAAATTAATATAATCTTGCATATGAAAGATATGAGCTATATTAGAACTGACTATTTTATTTCGGGCTTCATTACTAATATTCAAACTAAAGTTTTTATATATATTAGATCAACTTATTTGCTAATATCTTTATCTTATTTCTGAGTTACACAAGTTATTACATAAATTTTTTTATCAATTTAATTAATAAAATATCGTAATAAGTATCACTAAAAAATCTTTTAGTGTATTTATTTAGATACGTTGTAAAATTTTGTGCAAATAATAATATAATAGTTATTGTAAATTTTCTGAAGCTATTTTTAAGCTAAATTTCTTATCATTGATAAAGAATAAATTTAACAGTATCCCATTCTTCGTAAATTTTAACGCGAATATTTAAACTAAAAAAATCACCTATGACGCAAAAAAACGCTACAGAGTAAAAAAATATCCGCATTTATCCAAAAATAAATCAATAACAGATATTTTAATATTTTTTCATATTAATTAACTATGATAAAAGAATTTTTCGAGAATTTTAAGCTTTATTTTTGTTTTTTTCTATCAAAGCTTACTTGTAAATTTAAAACCCTAGACACATTCCCACTTTTTTGAAATTTTTATCCTTTGTATTTTGAAGCATGTTTTTTCACATAATTTTATTTATTTACAAGATCCAAGATTAAGATAATTTTTAGTTTTATTAATGCAAATATAAACATATTTTTTGTTATTAAAAAAAATCAGGATAACCTATGTTTTTTTTAAACAAAAAAATCATTTAAAAAATCATCTATCTCATGGATATTTTATAGTAAATAATTCGGTATCTCAATAAAAAAAAAATAATTGGAAATCTATATGTTAGCACAAATTTAGTTTTTTTCCAGGCCATATTATTTTATTTTAATACAATGAAAATTTAATTTCCTTTAAATTTTCAGAAAAAATGTTTGGACAAGGTGGGAGAAAAATATTAATATTTTTATTTTTAAAATCAATTCTTACCAAAATGGTTTTAATAATTTATAACTTGATAAAATAATTTCATGTAACCTAAATTTATAAAAGTAGAAATTATAAATCTTATATTTTTTCTATTAGCCAAATCATGAGTTAAATCTATTTTTAGGAATTAAAAAATAGAGAGATAGTAAAAATATTTCAAATAGTACTTTTATGCCTTTTAAGGATAGAAGAAAGTTTCAGGTTAATATTTAAAATGTGAAAAACACCAATTATCCTGATTAAAATGGATTTATAAAAAAATAAAATTTATTAGATTCATTATTTATCTTTAAAAATAAGTATTCCAGATTTTCTAGTCGTATAACCGCCAAAAAGTATTGTAACTATAAATATTATTGTAAATTCCCTTAAGAAAAAATCATAATGGTCGTGTCAGTGGGGGGAGGGGGTGCTGGATATTTAAACTTTATGTATATCAATGAATATCATTGATTAAGTTCTTTTTTCGGTGTTTAACTGTGTTTGAACATTTGATTAATAAAAAAATACCGCTTTAATTTTTTAAATAGGATGCAAGTATGTTTTTTTAAAATATTTATTTTAAAAATTGCTCAGATGGAAATGATCCAAAAATTTGAAAAAATGTTCCAGTTTAATTAGAATATATTAGCTTTTATTGTTTCAAAGTTTATTGGCTAGACTGGGTATAAATTTTCTTTAATCGGATTTTTTTTTCATTTAACCTTTTAAAATTAATCATAGCATAACACAATTTTCAAAAACGCATACCCTTCAATATTCTTAAAAATATTACGAGTAAAAAATCAAGCTTTTTCTTTAAAATAATAAATTAGAGTTTTAATCTAAAAATTTATAAGAAGGAAATTTTTATCAAATTTTAATAATATGAAATATATTAGAGCTTGCTTGAGTTTATGAATCTAATAAAAATATTATGGATTAATTAATTTTTACTTGAAGCTTCTTTTTGTAAATATTTAAAATCTCTAACTCGATTTAAAAAAAATCCGATGAATTTAAAAAAGAAAAATAAATAAATATTTTTTTAAATTTTAATATTATCAAATAAAAGTGTGGGTATAATTAATTTACCTATCAAAATTTTATTTATTTTTTCGATTGAATGTAACGAAACCCGTGATTTGATATTCAATCATGTTACATAAAAGTAAAAGATTATAAAAAAAATTAAGAAAAATACTTTTTTTATCATTGTTAATTAATATGAAAAAATATTAAAATATCTGTTATTGATTTATTTTTGGATAAATGCGGATATTTTTTTACTCTGTAGCATTTTTTTTGCGTCATAGGTGATTTTTTTAGTTTAAATATTCGCGTTAAAATTTACGAAGAATGGGATACTGTTAAATTTATTCTTTATCAATGATAAGAAATTTAGCTTAAAAATAGCTTCAGAAAATTTACAATAACTATTATATTATTATTTGCACAAAATTTTACAACGTATCTAAATAAATACACTAAAAGATTTTTTAGTGATACTTATTACGATATTTTATTAATTAAATTGATAAAAAAAATTATGTAATAACTTGTGTAACTCAGAAATAAGATAAAGATATTAGCAAATAAGTTGATCTAATATATATAAAAACTTTAGTTTGAATATTAGTAATGAAGCCCGAAATAAAATAGTCAGTTCTAATATAGCTCATATCTTTCATATGCAAGATTATATTAATTTGGCACATAGATATTTCCGTAATGACCATAGTTATTCGTTATTTAGTTTGATAATAGCCTACAGTGTTTAAGGGTATATTTGCTAAATTTCTGATATTATATAGATATAAATTTTATGGAAAAAGGTTTTAAAATATATAATTGGCGCAAAATTGTTATTATCATCTGTTTTTACTACATTTTTTGGTTAGTATCGTATATTTTTATGAAAAATAGGCATAACTAAAACCTGAATACATATGTATAATTTTTATATATTATATATTATCTAAGATATTTATTTTTATTTAATAATTATTATATAATTTAATAATTAAGAATAAATGTGAAAATCATAAAATGAAACATATCATAAACATTTATATATTTTACAATTTTTGGTCATTTTATTATTTTATTAATACTTCAATTTTATAATGCATATTTTTAACCCCCCCCCCTCATTTTTTTTATCCTATTTCTCCAGTTTTTACTTAAAATTTTCCTCTAAAATCTTTATATTTATAAAAAAGGATTCATATTAATAAAAAACTAATTAATATAGCATGAATAAAAGTATGTTTTTAAAAGTTTTTTGATAGAAATTTTTATTCTAATTGGATACGACTTGCTGTATCTGCAATTTTTTGTAATAAATTATTTAATGGTAATTTTATAGATAATTTACATCATCTTTATAATTTAAATTTAGTATTTTAATATTTTTATTAGCAATTTTTATTTTTCCGCAAATTTATTTTTTTTAAAAAAAATATTTTATAGCTTTTAATTTAGCTTAAAAAATGAAAAAATTTCCGCCCTCTGAAGTTTGTTAAAAAATATCAGATGAAGAATTAATATAAATAATAATATCTATTTAACACATTTGTATGAATGAAATAATTTTTTATAATTTATAGTTTTATATTATGATAAATATGTTTACGATTATTTTTTTGAATTGCGATAATGATTCAATTATCACTAAACGTATTGATTTGAAGGGGATTAAATTTTTAATCAGGTATAAATCAATATTTCAGTATTTCAGTAAGAAAAAAACCTATATATTATTACAAATTAATTAAAAATATATAGAAATGTGTTCGTTATCTTATTTATTATGAAACAAGTTTTATCATATTAATTATAATCAGTTCACCTAATTTATTACAATATTTATTATAAGATATTGAACTTTGGTAAATTTGATATTAATTTATTAGATTAGAGAGGCTTCTTGATACAAGTTTTATTAGTTTTTAAATATAAAAAATTTATTTTTTGTATTTTACCGAAGTTTTAATTCTCAAATTGAAGAAAATAAAAAGATGAATGAATTTTGAAAGATCTTAAAAACTAATCGATAAATTTTTGACGAATGAACTTCTGTTAGAGTGCCTTTAAATAAGAAAAAAACTGGGGAGCTTTTTTTTTATTCCAATATCTTTTAAATTCTTATTAAAACAGTATAAAAAATTGAATTACAGGTATGAAAATGCCAACAGGAAAAGGCCGCGAATGATTTTATAAAATAGTCATAAAAATTGTTTTTATCCTGAGATAAAAAAAAATCATTTTTAAATTCGCTTTTCAGTTATAAACCTTAGCTCTTAATTCATAATAAAATTTTCATATTTTTAAACTTGATATTGAAAAATAAATTAAAATAAACTGCGCATTAAAATTGAAAAAAAAAAAAAACAAGATTCTCAACAGACGAGTATGAAAATATGAACTTGTATTGATCTTAAAAGATTTTTTTCTTAAGAGATTTATAATCTGAAATCTTAAATTTAAAATAAAGTTAAATTAGATAAAAACAACTACTACATAATTGGAGCTCCAACTTAGGGATTTTCCCCCTCTCATCTCATTTTTTAATACTATTTTCATAATAATGTATTAATAGTAGAAAAAAACCTTCTCCTATTTTTTTTTCTTATTTAGCGACATTCTAACGGAAATTTAATCGCAATATACTTAAAGATTCAAATTTAATCAATTTAAACCCCAATTTTTAGTCTTCAAATATACATATTTTTTATGGCCTCTTTAAATTCGATTTACTTTTCATTTTTCTCGATTTGATAATTAAAACTTCGGAAAATAAAAGCCAACCGGAAATTTTCATTTAATAATAATTTAAATTCGTAGAAAGAAGTTTTTCTAATCTGCTAAATTTATTTTGAAATAGAAATCAAAAACCTAATCTCTTCAAATTAATTTTTTATTCTTAATTTTTTATTCTATTTCAAATGTAGTTTTCTATGGATAAAATAGTAATAAAAATAAGTTTATATTTTAAAAAATATTCCCAAAAATCATATTAAATCAAATTAAACAATATTAGAGGTTAATTAAAGTAATTTAATTTTAAAAACGATTTCAGAGTAGTTAATTTGTGCGAATAAATTTAATCTAAGTTATAATTTTAATAACGAGAAATTCGATCAATTATAAGTTTCAATTTCGATTGATCATTGGAACTTCATTTTTTTGAAATTTTACATTCAGATAAAATTTTGCTTTAGATTTTGCTTTTGGATTTATTATATGGTTTAAAATTAAAATTATCATTAAATTTAAGCTTTAAACCTCAATAAGGGCCAATTTAATGTGGAATTAAATATGAAAAAATACTCATAGTTTTTTTAACGTTAACCTAAAAAATTTTCGTATAAATTTAAAGATGTTTTATAATGAATTGAATTAAAAGCTATTTATTTTGGGTATTAAAATAAACAGCATGTGCTATTTTTTTCTCTTGATTAAATTTAAATTTTATTTTTATTTAATAAAAGTAAACCACATTTATAATAAAAGGATATTTGTGATCATTTTACCCATATTTTTATATACAAGTTTTTTCGATCTTATATGAAATTAGATTTTTTAAATTAAACTCACAATTTTGATAAATTTTAAATTTTTCATTTTCATTTTCCTTGAAACCAATTTTTATCGAATCGATTATTCAGTGAAAGTACTAATTGATACAAATATGTCGTCAAAGTTAGATGTGATTTCTTTTTTATCAAAAACATGGGATTTCTACACAAATATAATAATTTAAAATTCTTTAAAGTAATATTGGTAAATTTTAGAGGTAGTATAAATTTCACTTTTCTGGGGAATAATTTTTACAGTTTAAAGTTATTTATTTGAAAATATGCATTTTTTAGCAATTAATGCCCCAAAATAAAATATTTTAATCAATTATAACCTTTACATAATATAAAAATCATTTAACTTATAAGATAGCCATATCTCGAATAACCGAAACGTATGCATTTAAATAATTTTAGCTAATTTCTATTATTTTATCTTTTTTTGCAGCTCTTAAATAAAATAGTTGTTTCTATATTTCTATACTTACATTAAAAATGAAAAATAGTGTGGGGGCGAGGAAAGAAAATCACAGAAAAATTTCAGAGCACATTTCACCCCCATATATCTAAATTTGAACGTTATTATGTTAATGATTAGATTTTTTTTTAAAATCCTATCTCTCGTTTATCCATTAAAAAAATAAATAATTTTTATAAATACCATCAAACTAATTCTATTTTAACACAAGGAAAAATTGGTTGTGTTTTGGAAGTGTGTCCGGTAATAAAAAGTGTTTTTTTTTATTTTATAAAACTCAATTACATTTAAATATTAGCAATAAATTGCGTATATTTTATTAAAGAATGAACATAATATGGTGATTATTTTGTTTAAAATTTTCTTAAAAAAAACATTTAAAACCCCTTTCATTGAATATACTATTGCTATCATTAAATGTATCCAAAATCAATATTTAAACTTTTTTGGCTTTTTTAAATATAAAAAAACAGACCTAGACTTATTAGACTTACCGAAAACATACCTGATAAACAATATAGATATTTTTAACAGCGACTTATTTTAGTACTAAATATTAAATCAATTGTAAGAAATTATGAAAAAAAATATGAGCCTATTATTTAATTTTTATTCCACATCATGAAATCAATTGTAATTAAGGATATAAAAAATAAAATTTCATTTTTGTATTTTTTTTACCAGTATAATTTTTTTTAATTTTTTAGTCCTTTGAGGGAAAATGGCACAAAAAAATGGTTATAATTTTTTACCGATTTTATCAAAAAATCAGTTATGTTCGTATAAAATAGTATGAATTAGAAAATTGGACCAATTGTAATTTTTAATTAGAAAAAATAAAGTTGGGGGTGGTTTTTTGTGCCTAGAAAGAGTTTATACAATAAGTGTTCACCATATTCCAAGGTGTTATGGTACGCAATAAAATTGGATTGAAACTTTTTTGATTTTAAAGATTTATATAGGTCAATTTAAATTAATTTTACATATAATAAAAATATTGTTTAAAACTTTTGTTGTATGAAATAATGTAAAAATTATCACTTTACAAAAATTCCATAAATGTTTCATAAAGAATACTTTTTAAATATTTAGATCATATTTTTTAGTAAAAGAGATATTCATTAAACCACAAAAATGGAAAATATCAAAATTAAACATAATGCTTAATATAAATCAATGACAATATTTCGGAACTTTTGGCGTTGTTACTTGGCTTATTCCTGAAAATTCCACAAGTTTGAAAAAGAATATGCAGATTTTATTTTCCGTTGGCCATTTTTTCCCTAGAATTTTGATAAAATTCCACTAAAAATTTTTGGAACAAAGATATATGCTATTTTTTTCCTTTTGGTTAATACTTACCTTAAGCTATCTTATTTAACAACAATTTTTCTCTAATTGAGCCTTTGAATTGTTTTAAAAAGTTTTTATCCAATACTAACATCCCCCTTTTACTCTTTCAGGGCAAGTGGTTAAATTGTATCCATAGCTGTTATATAAATAAAACATTTGGTTTAATATAAACTCAAATGATCGTACAAAAATATCCAATCATAAAATATAAAATGATGATCAGAAACAAAGAGTTTCAGTTTTTATGGGTCTCAAAATAGGTTATTTAAATATAAAGTCATTTTTCGGGTCAGTGAATCAATTGATGAAATCAAAAAAACTTCCTAAAAAAGCTTATAAGGGAAAATTTGATGAATTTTTCCGAAATCAGTTGGAAAAATGAATATCAAATAATAGATTCTGTACATGTTTTTCAGATTTAGTGTATTTTTACAGGTTTCATCCGTTTTTTCCAGATCTTGTAGTAAAAAACCATTTAAATATTTTGAAGCTATTAGATACTGGCTTACGAAAGTATTTAAAAGGAATAAATTTAGAATCATGCGAAATTCCAATAATTTTTTTTTAAATAAATTTTATTATTAAAAAGGAGTTTTTGGGACTTTTTAGTTTTTAATATCATCGTTAATGCATAAAATCTATACTTTTTCGAGAAATTATTTATTAGAATATATTTAGCTTGATAATATTTGAAATATAATATTTACAATTTCTGATCGCCGAAAAAAAAAGGAATAATTTTTGAAATAATACATATATTTAATAAAAGATAGAAAAAGCCATTAAAGTTTCACCAATAAAAAGAACAAAAAATATGTATATAATATTAAAATATCATTATTTTTTTTATAAAAAAATCCATCTTGAAAAGGCGCGATTAAATTAATTTAAACTATAGTTTTTGTAAAAATAACCAGGATAAATTTTTTTTTTTTGAAAATAAAACATATTTTCTTGTTTTTTTATTCAAAAGATTTGCTTGTATTAAATTTTAATTTAATTTTCTTGAGGAAATATGTAGGAAAATGAAATCATAAAGAAATTGATAGTGAAAAATAATATATTTTTTCTTGCAAAAAATGGGTGAATTTAATTTTTTAGGTAAAAATAAGTCAAATAGAGTATCTATAAATTTACGCCTAAATTATCGGTATGAAATACCGAAATTGGAGTAAAACTTGCTATCAATTAATCCATTTAGATTTAACTTTTAAAACAAGTATTCATTAATTGATCTAATTTTCTATAAAATAAGATTGCATCGCTGAAATTTCATCTCATATGGCCGAAGTCTACTCACATCAGGGTTAACGTAAGAAAAACACCTTTAGGATAATTTCGATTTTTTTCAAATAGAAGATAAAATTCTGTAAGTTGAAACCTCCAGATATTATTGATGATCAGTTCGACTATTGAGTTGATTTAAAATTAAATTTTAGTGGGTTATCTTAATACTCGAAGGATCAATTGTGGAGGACTATGCAGATAATCCAGACTCATTTAGCTAATTATACTCTTATTTTTTCTTGTTATGTGGAAAGACGAATAATTAGCTCACAATAATCCAATTAATTTTTTTCAAAAATAACTTCCGAGTAAAATGGACTTGTATCATAAACAAGGCTAAAACCAATCACAGATAATAAATGGGTAACTTCCAATTTTTATTATACTCATTTGGTCTATTAATTTTATTGCAAGTACGGCTATTAAAGATACTTTAAAGGGTATGAAACTTTTCATCATCTTTTTTTGATTTGTATAATTGTAAGATATAAAGGTTGGGGCTGTGTGAATTTTTTTTTTAAAGGGAATTTATTTATAATATTTGAATTCTAGAAAAAACAAAAATATTAGGGCTATATGAATAAATGTTTTTTTCGTTCCTTTCCTACTTGAAAAAGAAATAATCGAAAATCAATGCCTAATAAAAAAAAGCTCACTTATTTAATAAATTTGTTGGGGTTGATTTTCTTATTAATTTAAAAGTCAATTAGATGATCACCATCTCCAGGATCTAATTATTTTCCTTTTGTGACACAAGTTTGTCATAAAAATCGGCTAATAAAATTACACAAGTCAAAAGAAAAAAATAGATCGAGGGAAATATGATTATCTAAAGCCAATTAAATTTATTTTAATTTATCTTTGTGGTGGTCAATAGGCTGCGGAGGCTAAGAACCAATGCTAGAGTGACAAAATTGGCGAATATTTTATCCATAGATGATAAGCGCCCTATAATGTTTTAAGAAAAAACTCGTGTTGAAATCAGCCCCGCGAAAACGAAAAATAGATTAGTTCAGCCCGCAATCTTGTCTCATTGAATTGTGGGTAACGCAATCAGGGTGTTAAGAAAGTAAAGTGACAGATGCAAAAATTTCCGCAGGTAGGATATTAACATCGTAGGAATCAATCTGCTGCTACTAAAAAATAACTTGTTTGGAAACGATAGCTCTGTTGAAAAGGATTGTTTAATTTGGAAAACCGGATTCCCTGAACTGATATGCCTACATTGTTCCAAAACTCCTCCTAGATCCAATAAGAATCACCCAAACAAGAGATTTTGAAATCTTGTAAATTCTATAGTAGATATATATAAATATTTTGATTTTGATTTAGTAATTATTTTGGGGAATGTTTGAGGATGTAATTTGCTTTATTATCATCGAGAAAAATAATAACCTTTAATATAGGTCTAGCTAGTTTCTAAAATGAAGCGAAGTGGGGGAGGGTAAGATATATAAGTTTATAGAATTATTTTGAACAACCACACTGATTTATTACCAATTTTTGATTCAATATCCTTATTTGGATGAATGTATAAATCTTTAATCTATGTACTTAAAGCTAATTTTTGATATATCTAACTATAGGATTTATCAGTTAAGTTCGTCTTCCTGCCCTAAGTATAACTAGCGGATATTTTACTAGGATATTTTGAGACATAATTACTAGGATATTGAAATTAAAAAAATACAGCAGTTTAGAGAAAAATTATACATTAAATATTGTTTTAAGATCTCTTTCTAAAAATCCTTATTTGGGTGCTATTTTTTTGACGTTAAATTTATTTTAAAGAATCACTATGAATAAAAATTTTCTTATACAGTTGATGTGTAATTTTTGATACATTTTCACTATATATGAGGCGCTAAAAATTAAGAATAGATGCAAGATATTATCCGGGACCTCATAATTAAACATCATGAATATTAGTTTTGATTAGATAGATGCCTTACCACTGTCTGAGAAGAGTAATACTTTTCAATACAACGATAAATATTTGAAAACAAGGAGTTTTTTTTTTCCAGATAGGAACTTTTTTAACTTCTGAGATTGTGGTTTCAGGCTAAAATCCATATCATATGGGAATAATTTGTGTAATGGTAGGTTTCGTTAGAAGGGGTGTTATACAAAGCCATCGAAAAAATAAATATATTGATAATCTAAAACAGACCCCCGAAAAATAGTTGTTTGATTTTAGTAGTTTTGAAAATAATCTGAGAACTAAAAGCGTAATTTAAATAAAATTGAGCGATATGAAATAGGGAATAAGGGTTCATTAGCTATTCGCCGCTTTTGTCATCAGTATTGTCCCAAATATTTACTACAATTATCTAGTTATTGTTTGAAGATCTGGAATCGAAAAGTGTGTTGATTTTATATTATTACATCTTGAAAAAAAAAATTTCGATGGTAAGAATCGATATATCAAACATAAACATCTGTTGAGATATTTACAAACATCACTATTGTGATACTAAAAGCAGCTGATACAATAGGATATTTTAGAACAAAGATGATTCTGTGTTTTTAATATAATGGCATTTTGGGCTACGAATAATTTTATTTGTATATTATGCGTGGATTCAATCCATCATACCTATATCGTATTGGGGTTTATTCTGATATGGCCCAAAACTTGGCTAATATTTCCGAATAATTATCTCAAATCATTAGTGTTTTTTAATTTTGTTGAGAACATATATTGTCCTGATATGAAGTTCGTTGCTGGCGATTAAATAATTATGTCAGCTTTTTTGAGCTATAAAATTTTTTCAATGCTCTTGAGAAGCGATTTTGATTATATAATTTATAAAGTTTACAAGATTTCTTTGACTTTAATTAGGGTAAATCGATATCGTGGGAAATTTTCTGAAGAGATAAATGGGCGATTCTTGTAAAAACCTGACTTTATTAACAGTATAAACCATTGGATATGAAAACACTTAATAATAATAAAGCCAATAAAAATAGAAAAAACACTAGCTCTAATACAATTACCGCATCTTGCTAATATGATTTCTTACTGTAATTCTAATTTAAAATTAATCAATAATTTTTACAATATCCTACTGGTGTATTTCCAAACTAGGAAAGTTTTAAAAGTCTAATAGGGAAGTGTTTTCTCTCAAAGAGAAATTTCCAAATAGCCATCAGTTTATGGACATTTTATATGCTATTTTTCTCACCAGTGAAATAATAATAGGGAAATATCAACAATACCATTGGTTAAAAATAATATGGATGATATTTCGGATGGTATATATGTTGGATTTTACTCTCTAGGGTTGATGAGTATATATCGCCCAAAAGTATAATACGGAATGGGATCATCAATCTGTAAAAACGCGTTCTTAGGAAAACACAAGCCTTTGCCTCAATTTCCAGAGATTAAAACGATGGTATTGTCTAAATTTGGAATATTTAGCAAAAAATCGCTTTCGATAATTATCACTGGAGTTTTAGGAAGTTTTCAAAGCACTCGATTAAAGATTTCATAATATTTTATATGAAGACTTAGACACAACTTGGCAGCCTTGGACTATTTTTATATATCCACTTTGAACATTTTTCAATTTTCAGCCAATAATTATTTAAAGCATAATCTTTAAACATGCTCCAGATTTTAACAAAATGAACAATGGTTTCTTCTAATTTTAGGTAATCGATGAGGTTTAGATTTCATTCCCCTCGATCTTTTATGGGTACACTAGCTTCTATTTTTAAATACCATTTTCTGATTTGGATTTACCATTTTACTGCGACGCAGTAATCCATAGCATCACCAACCCCGCATATAACCAAAATCCCCCCGCTTAAATATTTGATACTGAATTCAATCGTGTATACTTTGTGACTTACAAAATAAAAAAACGTGACCCATTTTTTTCTTGCACATTCAAAGGGTAAAAACACGTCCAATAGTATGATCTAAATTAGCCCTTGGTTTTCTACAGCGAATGAAAATATCTTTCGAATGCTACTCAGATTTGAGATTTAGCTCTATATCTGGTTGTAAAACAATATGCTAATTCGCTTTAGATTCATTATATTAATGGATTATGGATAGCCTTGAAACCACTCAATTTAAAGATTTAACTGGGTCTTATAGCTTATACTATGCGAATTCTCTTCTTTAAAATTGGGGTTGATCACAGGATAAATCCCATCTGAGTTTTAAATTGAAAATTGATTAATGATTGATATTTGGACTCTAATTCCATACAAAACTTATATTCTACTATTTTTATAACATTGCATTTTATATTCATTACTAAAAAAATTGGATTCTTAACTCTAAAGTATAAATACTTTCCTCATTCCCAAAAAAACACATATTTATCATAGCTTTTATTTCATACATCTCCTTCTCTCAAAATAAAACAAAACAGTTTTAGAGGCAATTTAAATCCTTTATTTTATTTGACTATGAAGGTTACTCATTTCTCAAGCGAACTAAAGTCATATTGCAACTATGTAGCAGAAGAAGAGGGCGGTTTTGAATTCATCGTTAGGGTTGACTGTGGGAGTCCCAGTTGTTCCACATCAGGCTCCCGTTTTGCTGGTCTCGGAGAAATAGAATAATATTCGCACTGCACCCCTCTTTCCTGAATATATTTCTCACTGAATGATTTTCCTATAAAAATTCATATTAAGTCCTTGCCCCCCTCCCTATCCGCATCTAAACGATCACAACACTTTCAAACCAAATTGCAATTTCTGCGTAAAAAAAAAAACTAAATTGCAATTTTACATATACCGCCGGATTCTTCCGTTTTTTCTTGTATTAATATCAACCTTTCTAGAGTTTAATTATTTGAAAACTTGCTACCTAATAAATAAAAAATATATCTCGTTCTTTTTAACTTTTGCATTTCTAAAATCTGCTTAATTGTCTTTCGTTTCTGGAGATTTATAACCGAATTAAGGTCAAATAGTAACAGGTATAAGTTGAAATCCAGAGAAAAAAGGCTTTGATCGGTGTCAAAAATCAAGAATTATTTGCAACCTATCCACATTTAGAATCATCCGCATTTTACTCCTTTTTAATTGATACCAATTTGGAAAAGCACGCATTTTTTTTTTGGTTATAAATTTACCAATACAAATTTCACCTAAAGATACAAACTGCGCACTATTTTAATTGGATAATTTTTGATATTTGCATTTATTAAATAATAGCCATTTTAGTCCTTTCAGGGATAAAATTTATCTGTGGCTATAATCGGTAATAATCATCTTCTTTTTAGATAAATATGTGAGAATATATAGTTTGTGTTATGACCGCAGGATATTTCATCAGATTTATTACTTATCAAATCCAAACAGCAAGCTGTTTTTTTTTAATGCATTTTAAAAGAGGCGTTAATATAACCTGATGTTTTAAAAGAGAATAAATGCTGCAAATTTCATCAAATTTATCTTCAAAAGAGTCATTATATACTCCAGGTTTTGCCAACCGATGGTTCCTAATTTGCTTTAAAAAACAAAACAATATTCAAAAAACTAGTCACCATTTTTTTGAGAAAAAACGAGTGGTTCTTATCTAAAATAAATTATAAAAATCAATAAATGAAGCTTACAAAATATTGGATGATGTATAAAATGTGTTAGTATACGCAGTTGATTTGGATTATAAAAAAAATATAGAATTTAGAAGCAGGCAGATAATTGAATTTTTTTTTGTACAACTCCATTCAGTTCTTAACCTTAAAGTTTGGATTATACCGCCTCAAAAAACATTTCAATAATATTAAGGGGATCAAAGAAGTAAAGTATGCCACTGCACCCAATATAATAATTGAGCTATAATCAACACGCTTTCCGACTTTTTGAAATATAACTCCTGTTGTAGGAAGACTCACCAAAATTGTCATCCCCATAGCTAAATAAGCCATCCATTTATCTGACGAACTTTTTCATCCGGGTAATAATCTGCGACAATCAATAATCCCAAGGAAAAGAAGGGAACTCCAAATATCCCGAACATTATATAGAAGGCCAAATATACTGAAAATTTATGAGATGAATACCACATACTCAAAAATATTATACCTGTAATTGCATGGAAAACTATGGATATGTTTACAGCTCCAAATCTTTTTGCAAAGTGTCCGCAAAAAATTCTACTTAACGAAGAGAAAACGCTATATACCATGATCAAGTTTGTCGAGGTTGTCGGTGATTTGCCAATATCAATAAGACTGGCAGGGAAATACAACACTATAACATTGAACCCCACTTGCAAAAGCATTCCCACCAAGTATATCATGATAGCGGCTGGGTCTTTTAAAGAAGAAAAATCAATCAACTTCTTTTCAGTGACCAACTCTTTCCTCTGTTTTAAAAGATATCCACTAACACCGGTACACAAGAAATATAAAACGGCTAGAATCCTAAAAGACCACTTTATATTCAAGGTTGAAACAGATTTAGTAACGATAGGCACTAATATTAAAGCACCTGAGCTCCCCCCTGAGGCTACTACGCCGATAGCAAACCCTTTATATTTGTCAAACCACAAGGCTGGAGCGGATAGAGATATGTTCACGATCAAAGATGAGCCCAGACCATATATAATCCCCTGAGTAAGCACTAATTGCCATATCTGAGTGCTGAATGAAGCCAATACCAATCCTGTCGTCGCAATAACGGTTCCAATCAAACTGGCGTTTCTCATACCGACAATCTTTACTAAGGGACTTGCTAGCAGTCCACCACAAAGGCTACATGTTACTGTCATGGTTGATATCCAGGCAATTTTTTCGGCAGGCTCATTAATAAACAGAACTTTCAAATAATATGCCTGGAAAACCCCAAAGGCGTTGGGACTTCCAGAAGCCAGTAAAAGGTTCACCAATGAGGCGATAATTATTACCCATGCATAACCCTTATCAAGAGGTGGATACTCATCCTCTGGTAGATCAGATTGAGTTATCTGTTCTTTGGGATTATTAATTATTGATCTTTCAGCAACGTAGTTTGGAGCTTCCGTTATTATGCTTTCTCTGATTAAAGCTTTCATCTTCTCTTAAATTTGATAAGATTGAAAAAAATACCATCTGATACAGACTTGAATGCAAACAAGGAATGTTAATTAAACCCTACTCGACTAAAAAAGGAAAAATAAAAAATTATAACCGGCTCCGCCAGCTCGTTGATATAATATTATATTTTTAAAATAATATATAGAGGACGAAATATGACTTTATCTATAGATGGTTATTAAACCACCCGCAATCATATATAAGTACTCAGCCAAATCTACCCCGAGAAAACTTAATGGTAGATTAGGCACATAAATATTTAGCTATTTAAAAAGACTATTGCTATTGCTCTCGGAAAAAAGAAAAAGATTGTGATGCTGCAATAAATTATCAAAATTGATGATATATTTATTGGAAAAAATTAACAATCGAATTTGTCACACTCTCAAGCTGTCTTTTTACAGTGACTATGAATTGATTTGCATTTCTCAAATAGTTATTTGCGACAATTTAATTAACTGCACCGCTGAGTTATATATCGATAGCAGGCATTTGCTGTTTTTAATGACGTTATCTTACAATAAAATTCCGTTGTATAAAAAAAAGCAGGCATTTGCTAAAAAGGTTACTTATGGGCTTTTATGCCTTGTGCGCATTGTTCTAAGGAATGATACATATTAATTGATGTTTCACATTTTTATTTCAGGGGTTTCTATAACACCGGAGCCCTTTTTTAAAAACCAATAGACATGATTTATTAGTTGTTCAAGTGAAAACACAAAAAAAATCCCGTCTATGTTTTCGTAAATTCACTATGAATATGTTTCGATTTTTCTCATTACATAACCTTTGTCAAATAGAATCTTTGATACCTGTGGGCTGTTTTATCCATCAATAACATGTCCCGGAAACCCGGCGACTAAACTAATCCATTTGATGAAAATTGATTTCCTTCTCTAACCACCCGGAACCTTTCAAATAATTAAAAAAATTAAATCGATAAAACCTTTTTTTTTCTACAAGATTTAACGAATTGTGAGAGCATTAAAAAATCTCTAATATTATTTATCCAATGGTATAATGATATATGATTCTTT
>LSSL01003278.1:0-15046 GCA_001953115.1 Smittium mucronatum | reverse complement strand
ATACTATTAATAATGTTAAATATATTTTTTAATTAGAGCGGAATTTAATTTAGCCTTTTGAGTAAAATATGTCATAACAATAACTCAAATTCCATAAAATTGTAAAAATCAAGATATGTCAGTTTCCTGGGTAGAAATTTTCCCTCATATACTGACATCTATATTAATTCTTTGGTGTATCTGATATTGACATGGATAAAATACTATAAGATTTTTATTCTAAATGTGAAAAAATTCACAAATATTTAGGCTCTTAATTTATGTATAGTTGGACCCCAATAAAAAAATCTTAAAGTCGAATATATCGCTATAGGCCTTTAACTTTTTAATCATACGAAGATATTTCAAGGCAATTTTTTTTGAAAGTAGGACTTCTTTGGAAAAGAGGAGTTGAAATTATTTATTGTATAAACTTTAATTGAAAATCTCTTCAAGTTAATTTTTGAAATTTTTTAATATTCCCGAATTAAAAAAAAAAAATTGATCTTCCCTCAATATATAGAAAAAAATTTTTATTGAAATTTTTTTTTACTCAGAATTTATGGAAATCTTTTTTAAGCGTTTTTTATTTAAATTTTATGAGGCCACCTGCTATCTACTCTGGATCAAACGATTTGATAAGGTAAGGATTGAATTAGGGTCTAATCATATAATAACATAATTCACTCATTTCTACATAAAAATAGATATTCAGAAATAAAAGGCTATCAAGACCTTGTTTTATTTTATTTTCCGCATTAGTGTGACAATTCATTTTTAGTTTTATAAATATTCTAGCCGAAATTCCTATCAACCTTGCTTGGGTATGAAATTTCCTATAAAAAAATTCAATTTTTTCTGGTTTTATTTTAAATACACTTGTAAATTAAATTTATCTAATAACATTTTATTCGCCCTATCTTTGTAAATGTAATAATAATTTTCTAAATTCCATAAATTCTATAAATCGGTAAATTTGGAATTCAGGCGTTGGATTTAGCTTGCAGTACCCTATTATATTTGCGAAACAAACATTAATAATAAAGTTTCATACTTTTATAATAAAATTCGACTTACAAAATATAACCAAGCAGAAATAAGCTTCTAATCAACCTTTTGTATGGATTACATCTAGAACTTGGTAAAAATGAATATGAATATTCATGTTTTTTTAAAAAATGTACAAGAATTTCAAAAAAAAAAAAAAAAAAAGAATGAGCACCTAGCTCCTCCCAGGGGCTTTAAATATATATATCATCCAATCATGGTTCTTAGAATGTTTTTTCGGTATTATCGTAACTTATTAAAACTCAATAAAAATGAGCATAAAAAACTTGAAAAAGTTGAAAAACTAGAAAAAACTTCCTACCAACTCCACTAATACGCTCCAGTAGATCCATACCCGCTGGCTGTTGATATGAGGGAACTGGTGGCCTATTAATATCTTTAAACATCAATAGAGGGGTTCTAGCCAATGTTTTTTTTTTTTAAGTTTGCTATTAGATATTCTTTAAATCCCGATTTGGCTGTGATTCATTAGTGTTAGGATACTCGCAAGTTTAATAAGTTTACTTTGTTATAAATTTTTATAAACCAAGACTTTTTGAACTTTAAGAATTTTTTTTTCTTTATAATTGCTTTCTGGTATATTCTACATTTTGAAATCTGAATAGTTTTAGCTTTTATTTTATTTTTTTTATAGCTTTACTATTTATTTATTTTTTGATTGACGAAATCGGTGGCATATTTTAAAGACACCAAGTATGTTGTATTCTTCTAATATATGTTCAATTGGTTTACTGTTAATCTGATTGATTTCGATTCCATAGGTATACGCCGTAAGATAACGGTAATCGATTAGCACTTCTCGGCAATACTATATGGATAATGTGAATCGCATAATAAAGTTATGATTTTCCTAGCCCAATTATTTTATTGATTTATTAAGAACGGCGTACCGACTTTACTTAGTTAAATATGCTTAGAATGTTTTTGTATTGCTTGGGGAAAAAATGAAATAAGGGCAGCGTATAAATATTCAAAAAATCAATCTCAACCCGCCGCTCCTCCCTCCTTCCTTCTTGAGGAATTTTCCTAATTTTATGGTTTAGTTCGATCTGGAAGGTTGGGCCTAGCTTTTATAAACCCCCATTTAATTATTTTTTATTTTATTTTATTTTATTTTATACTCAGAATTTAATTTTAAACTTGATAAAAATCAAGAAAAACACTATTAAAAAATTTCCTATCCAACTCCGCTCCGCCACTCTAGCAGCTCCGTACCCAGTGGTTATTGTTTCAAGGGGGTGGTGAGCGTCTAGAGACCTTTGCATTCACTGATCAGTTATAAATTTATTGGTTTGGTTTGATGAATTATACAGATTACCCTACCAAAAATCGGGTTTTTATATATGGACTCCGATTCGAATACCATTATTAATAACAAAATAATTGCTCGATTTAGTTAATAGATCGCGAAAGAGCTTTTTAACAAAATACAATAAATTAAAAGATCAAAAAACTTTTTTTAAATTTTGGGTTTTTAAATGTAAGTATTGCTAAAAAAAAATTAAGATAAATTAAGGATCGAATACCCGTGAAAGAATAGAAACTTACTAAGAACATATATCTTCTTATAATGTAATTATTATTGCTAAATTTAATAAATTTTCCAAAAAAAGGGATGGATCCAGCCAAAAACAAGATAAATGTTTGGTGCGACCAATAATGGTGATTGCTTGAAATACACAATGTACCTAAAAAACTCCCTTATTATAAAAAACAAACATCTTAAAATATCAACCTTGTTCCAATTGAAATCTGAGAAGATTTGAAAAGCTATAAAAAATAAACGATTGCCAATTCAAGGCAAAATTAAATTAAATAATCATCAAGAAATGAAATTGAAGGAAAGAAAACTTGTTGAAATGAGTAAAAATAATAGAAAACTAAAATGGATCCGAAATATCTATTGAACACAATACAAAACCACAAACTATTTACTATTTGGCCAAATAAAATAAATTTACCAGGCTTTCTATTCAAAATTTTATTTTTACGGTGATTCTATTCCTCCTCTGCGGTTCTAAGTAAAGGTAAAATAAGATTCAAAAAAGTGCAAGAATATTGGATGGTGTCAGGTGAAAAAAAAAACAGGGAAAAAATACGTATATTAAAAGATTGATCATAAAGGAAAAAGGAAACTTACTTTAACCATTTGGCAAAGGTAGCCATTGATTTTGTCGCCGGATCAGTTGTTGTTTTATTGCGTTGGCTGTACCAGACCAAAAATACATCTTCTTCAACTATATCCTGGTCATATAATACTACCAGCAAATTTGAAATAAAACTAGCCCATACATTACTGGAGTCAGCTGTCATTTTATTGTTTTCAGGTTTAGATGGCATGTCACTGAAAACATTTTCTAAACTGGAACTAGACTCAATTCCAAAGGTATTAAAGTTGGATTGGTCCACTCCATAATTATAAAGAGATAGTAGGCTTGTTAAAATGATTTGTTGGTCTTCAGAGCGTACGATTTTTTTCAGAAGTTCGATACGACTTGTGATAAAAGATTTTTGAATTTTCCCTTCTGTAGGCAAAAATATTCCCAAAATTAGACCTAATATCAATTGCTTTTTGGTTAGATTCAATCTAAACTCAACTCTAGTTAACTCCTTTAGTTCTTCATTGATAGGCCTTTCAATAAAAATGGATTGGGGTTGGGAAAATGGATCTGGTCCATAAAAATACGTAGCAAAGGTATTTATCAAAGACTTCTCAGCTTGTTTTGCTTTCAGTTTGGAGGGATTAGTGTTTGAATTTAAAGATGATGATTTTTTGCTGAAGGGCTGAGATCTATAATCATTTAGTGGTCCGAGATCATTCTTCATGTTTTTAGAATGATTTTTTCGTTCTAATTCGGGAGGGAAAATAGACTTTTTTGAATAATCTTTATTAGAAAGGTTTTTGTTGTGTTCGTTTGAAGTACTTTGAGTAGCACCAAGATTGGGAGGTTTGTTTTGTAGGCCATTAATCTTACGGTTGGGGGGAATATAAGCTCCAACCTTAGGCTTTGGTGCGTCAGAATCGGGGTGATTTTTGGGGACAGATTTCTCAATAACATTTGATGTTTTTGAATAAATAAGAGGCTTAGAGTTATTTTCATAATTTCCTGAAAGAGGAGCAAGGGGTTTATTGGACATTCCTGACTCAGTGACCGAATTTCTGGGGCCGAAATAGGTGGATGATGAGCTAGGAGCTCTGTGGGCTAAATTAAAATTATTTGTAGTGGGATTAGAATTAAATGAATTTGCTGCTTTGCTACCAATCGGGTTAGAGATATAGTTGGTGTGATTATGAATATTGCGATCTCCTGGTTGGAACTGATTAGCATTTCTGTTGTCGACACGTCTCCTTAGTTCTTCTGGGCCATGGGCGAAGTTACAGTTATCGCCGTTATAGCAATTACCAAATTTTTTGTATCTGTCACACAAACTTGTCTTATACATTGGGTTATTTTCAGGGAGATCATGATTGTTTAAGGGAATAGTGTTTTTCTTAAACTCACCTGCTGATGGTCGATTTTGGTTATGAATAGAGTTGGAGACCGGTCGAGTTCTTAAATCCGATTCACCATGAGCGAAAACACATTTAGAATCATATGGACATTCTCCAGAAACAGTGTACTTTTCGCAGAGCTTAGTTTTATATAAACTAGATTCCTGATTGTTATGAGAAAACCCGTTTGAGCGATTATTTTGATCATTATAGTGAGAACTTTGACCGAGTGGTAATTTTTCTTTAGGGACGTAATCATTGAACCTTTTATCATTGTCGAAGTTGCTGTTAGAGGGATAAGCCTTGCTCTGATATTTCTGATTATATCCTTGGGAACTTTTATAGTTTTGGTTATTGATATTGTTGAGGCTATCATCATAACTTTGATTACTGCTATTCTGATCGTTCCTATAATTATGAGATTTGTAAGAACTATTAACTGAAGTATTATTGTATTGGTTAAAGTTTCTATCCCGATCCAAGGCAGAATTAATTTGGCTAGAGGGCTGAGATTCCTTAGAAAGCGATAATCCAGACATCATAGTAGAGGCATTATTTATATTACTGGCCCCCCAATCAGAATCCATATCTTCATCAGCCCAGTCACATTCGTAGTCTTTAAATCTCCAAGTTTCATTCTTCTTTACAGGAGTCTGTGATTCTTTTTGAGACGATGAAGACACTTCAGGGGACTCTACTTGATTTAAAGGTTTGATCTGTTCTACATTTGCGGAAGAATTCGAATTCGGTTTACTTTTATATCTCCAGTTATAATCATCCCTTTCGTTTTCATTCGACATTTTATTCCCAAAGTCACCCTTATTAGTGATATCGTTATTAGGATATTTCTGATCTTTGAAACCATTTGGCGTTGGTTGCGCCGGAGAAGGTTTCACAAATTTAGAGGTAGGTTTGGAGAATCTAGAGTTTTGCTGCTTGAAATTATGGGCATGGTTTGACTGACCAGAATTATGTAAAGATTCGTTTGAAGGTTTGTTAAAAGCAGAATCACGAGATAAAACAGCGGGTTTAAATAATAGATCTCTATTTTTGAGAATGAATTCCTCGGCTTTGACTAGAATATCTTTAATATTGGTGAAAACTACTTTTTCTAGAGCTTTATCGAGTTGAAACCAGGAGAAAGATAGACCAGCGCTATCGGAAATAGCTTTGGAAGAAGAGAATGGCTCTAAAACGCGGCCCAAGTAAAATACAGCGTTTTTCAAAACAGTTCCACTGATGTATTTTATTTTTGCTCTGAATGTATTCTTAACTTCGATTTCTTTTGCAGGAATCCCGGTTATTTCACAAACATTCCTCAATGCACCCCTAAAAAAAAGCGAAAATCAAAAAAAAGATTAGAGACTTAAAATATGTTTAAAGGTAATGTTGGAATTTTTTTAAAAAAAAATATGGAAAAATGATAATTCAAGGACTTTTTGAAAATAAATTTTTTAAAAAAAATGAATGCTGATTTTTGACTTGGTAAACGAAAATGTTGAAAGGGAGAATAAGAAAGTATATATTTGAATTGATTTACTTTTCTTCATCTTCAGAAAGGAAAAGTTTGCCCTTTGGGGGGGACCAATGTCGATCGTTGGAATAGTTGTCAGAAAACAGTAAGTACTCCACTGGCTTATTATATGCAGCCCGAAAAATTATTAGACCAGTAGTGTTTGTGGTGTCCATTCCTAAAAAAACGAGTGAAATTTGTGTTTAAATATGGATTTGAAATATCGAAGTTGAATAAGTGCTGGAATTGTATGGAGGAAGAACTTTGCAAGATTTAATTATAAATGAAATACCTATAGACTTCTATTAACCTTCTTTTGGTTTAATAAAAAAAAGTGTGAAATGCAAAAATACGAAAATTGTGTGAGAGTTGATAAATCTCAAGCATGAAATAATTTGTGTATTTAATAGCAAATTCTATTCTTTGCTAGCTGTTTTATGCCTAGATGAAATATAGCACAAATGGTCAGACAAGTTTGCTTGAACACAACAATAACCCTAACCCTGGCATTTCGACAACACTGCCCAATAACATTGCTCTAATAAATATGAACCGATCATTTTGTAGTCTGCTGTTCTCAGAGCGCGCATTAACCCACCAAACTCACACCACCTCATTCATTTTCACCATAGAGAATTGTATGCTTAACCCTTTCTAAATCCAACCTTTATCAGCTCATCTATTTGATACTTTTTTAGGATTCAATTGGCGGTTGGATCTGCTTTGCCAATTACAATGTTTTCTAAAGCAGTATATTTTCCTCGGTTGGAAATCTTATCCCACTTTAGAGACCCTAGTCCTAAAATAGTTTTTTTCGTTGGGGAATCAAACATTCTACGCTTTTCATTCGTAAGAATTAAACAATACCATTAATTGTTCTATTGAGCCAATTAAAACAAAAATATCCGGAGTGTAGTAATACTTCGAGTTCACGTTAACTATCTAGTTTTGTGAATAAATTACTACTGTATAAGTGGGAAAAAGGTTTCCCCCCATCAATTAAAATGACTGTTTCATTTGTATAAATATGGCTTGAGATGAAATGTTATTAGTGCTACTATAAACCACATCCCATCACTGAACTAGGATAAGCTTTTCAGGATTAAGCTCTTTTAATTATTAATTGCATTTTGAGCACTAGTCGTAATTTGCGAAAATAAAAATCCCTCACTTTCAAACTCGTTGATTAACTATACCTCAGCTGTTAACAACCCCCTCCCCCTCTCCCTAATACCATATCACCTCCTGTTCCTTTTAGAGCCAGAGACAAAAAAAATAGTCTGCAATTTCAGATCAGCACAAATCCCTTATTAAATTTGCGTTTATAATTGGAATAACTTTGTATACAACTGAATGGAAAACGATTACTTTGACGAATAAAATAGATTGTATAGTAGATCCTAGAAATCGTTAATTAGCACAGCAGATAGAATAAATGTCAAATAGGTTCAATACACTGAATAATATATTCCACATAATCTCTATAGCGGCCGATGTTTTTAAATTAGGCCAAACCGCTATTTTTTTGCCTAGACATTATCCGTATCTGCTCCCTTCATACCCCATCACCCTTAAAAAAAAACACCGCAAATTTATCATTTTGATATTCTCTGCATCCAATATATAATTAGCATACAGCTGGTTTGACCCTTACAGGACTGAAACCCCAAAAACGAACCACATTTTAATTTATCGAAAATCAAAAGTTGATGTTCGTTTCCTAATCAATACATTTATTGGCCAACTCCTAGAAACATACAACACAAACAAATTATTGCAGCAAATCGGAGCTACAAAAAATTTGAATCCTGACTGGTTTAATCGAGTTGTCTCTATTGTGGCTAACATGGTTTAGCTTTTCAACAGTCAGTTAGCCTAATTTCGTTATAATTAATAGCCAAAATCTGTTACTTTGAATTATTCCATAATAAACGCATTCATGCCATTGGCTATTAATTTTAATCACCAAACGAGTCTCCTTTAACTTTATCTAATCAAAGCACAAGAGCGCTTTGACATTAAAGGGTTAATTTATCAACACTCCCTAATCGAGGCATGAATTTGGTTTTCCCCCATTAAAAGAATTGGATTTGCGTAAATGATGATCTAGATGTTAACTGATTTTTTCCTGTTTTGATGGTTTCTATAGTATATCTTTCCATTACATCTTCATCGCCTACATAATTTAAATAAATTTACCAATCCTTCAAAAATATAACTTTTTCTATTTCGGAAAATTCATTGACGAAAACCCTAGTAAACCGATCCTTCAAATGAAACTGAAATTTCTGTTGGTTTAACCCCCTATACTATTAGCAAATCCATCATCATTGTTACATCATATTACCTATCTTTCTACAATTCAAGATCCCTTTTATATTATGTACAATCGCAAAGAACACCCATTCAATAAAAACCCAGCGTAATACTTTCAGCCATTATTTACTAATGAAACTGTGCTTCTCCATTTGATTAAACACCAATCAAAACCCGACTCTTAAAATTCTTTCGAATATATCCTGAATAGGAAATAGGTTATCAAATACTCTGGAGCGGACTAAGGCTATAAAACCCTATATAGATTTACAATTTTCAGTTATAAATCAATACTTCCAAAACTTGCCTATCAAAGTTTAATCTGATCTAAAATTTATAAACTCGTTAAATCGAATCACATCACTTGATTTATCGCATTAAGCTGTGTGCGTCAACAAGCTATTCCACATACCAATTCAAAATTATTTGAGCTATTCGCTAACAAGTACAGCGGAAAAAATATGCGGTACTAAGGATTGCAAAGATTTTAGGGTTTGTATTAACTTTCATACAAAAAATCCTCGAAAATGCTCGATGAGTTGATGTGATTTTTTTTGATACTATAGGGGTATTTCTATATTAATGCATACAATACCGCTGTACAAACCTTAAACAAGATACTCTTATTTAAGGGAATGGTTTGAGTTGAAAAGTTCGGTTTAGGATAATATTCTTTTGGAGGCCATGAGTACGATGACGTATGTCTCTGATCATCTCCCATAACGTGAGCATTCGCAACGTCTGGGTATATTTTCACCTTGATAGGATATCACGGTGGGGTTAGATAGAATATGTTGAAAGCTGCTTATTCACTTGCCTAAGCAATCTCTCAATACACATATGGTAAATTTTGTTGTAGTTTGAGAAATATCACTTTTTTTCTTTTTTTTGCTTTTTTTTATTTTATCATTATGATGAATTGGAAAAGAGGCTGTGTGTCTTGGGCGCCCCAAATATGCTTTTTCCAGGCTTTCACAAATCCAATTAAATATTCGACAAAGGATAGTTGCCTCCCCAAAAAACGATTAAAAACTGCAAATTATATCCTGTAAATTGTGAATTTTCTTTTAATTATACATGTTTTATAATATCTGTTTAACAAAAAAAAGTACCACAGATTTTATTTTTCTGTATGTATGTATATATATATATATATATATTGGGTAAAATAATAAATTTAGAGCACTTTTCCTCTTCTCTAATCGACGCTGAATAAGCATAAAGCCATTATGTGAGGTAACATTGTGTGATTAAAGTTATTTTACATCTTTAACTAATTTTTATTAAATTAGTAAACACATTAAATAAATATCATTAAACCAATAAATACATTACATTAAATAAATTCCATTAAACTAATAAATATGTTTTTACTGATGTAATATCTTATCCTTCATTAATTTTTCTGTGAAGAATGCGTCTTTTTAAAATAACTAATTGATATGATTTCGATTTTTTTTTCTTCAAAAAAAAACATATTCACTCCAAATTGAACAAGGGGTGGGAAGTTAAAAATATACATATTATATATATATATATATATTGGCTCAATTATAATAAAAAAAAAACAATTCGATTTAGGGATACTCTGAAATCACCATTTATAATACATCAACACTAAAAAAATTATTTTGTTGAAAAAAACTCATGAAATCATAATTTATTTAATATTTTTTTATTGGTTTCCGATAAAAACAAGAAACCTCCAAAAATAGGAAGTTTTAATATAGGTAAAACCCCATCAAAAAAGCATGTTTATAAGTAAACGTCTCTTTTCGCCAGAGAGTTTCACGTATATTAGGTTTATATTTTCTTCATATATAATATGCATTCCCACTAGGATAAGCTCGATATTATCTTACTAAAATTGTTACAAAATACATATTTACCAGGTTTTACAGCCATAATTGCAAATATTCTTTTATTAAAACTGGTTTTCAGTATACATTATGTTGATATAAAAATTTGGCAGCAAGTAGTATTTTTAAGGTTTTTAGTTGGAAACCCCATGTTTAAATTTTATGCCATTTATGAAAGTAACATGCAGCACTTAATACGATGATTTTTTGCTTAATTTAGTTACGATAAAAAAAATTATTCGTTTAATATATCCAGTTTAAATCTTATAAACAGGGTTCTCTATTGAATCAAGTAATTTTTAAATTGATTTAAAATCTAATAATGTTTTTTTTTTTTTGCCTTAACTGGTTTCGAAATTTAATATGTATATTGCCCATAGTATTTAAACCTAATCAAAGTAAGTTACCACCGTTAAAAAATTCGTTTATTTTAATATAAGGTTGTATAGAGTCAAGATGAATATTATTATTTATTTATTTTCTAATTTTTCAATACCATAAAAATAAAACTAATACACTTTATTTTATTTAAGATATTATAACCAAATAATATATCCATCAAATTATATTTCAAAAAGTCCAATTGCTTCGCTCAAATATCACTATACCTTTTTTTCTGCCATGATACAGTAAAGATATCTCTGTCACTATTGTGGGGAAAAAAATGGTTACTATATTATTTTAGAATATTATTCTATTTGATTTTATACAACCAAATATACATATCACTTTAATTTAATAGCGTGGTTTTTTTCGAAAGATTATATAAGCAATATTTATTTTGCTATCTGGATTTTAAAAATATGATTTAGATTTTTTTATTATTTATCTCTGTATTTTCAGAAAATAGCATTTTATATAATGGAAATTTCTTTTCAATTTTTTTTTATTCCGTTTTTTGTTTTTTTGTGTTAATTAATTAAATTTGAGACAGCTACCTTGAAAAACATTTTGAAAATATCAAAAAAATATTATACATGAAAAATATTAACTAAAATGATATAATCTTGTTTTAAACCCTATCTGACTTGCATCCGTGTATTAAGAGTACAATCTATTGTTTAATAAAATTCTATTTTATTGCCTTGGAAAAATATAATTCTGAATTTAAGTGGATTAAATAACAAAAATCATTGTTACTATTAGCTACTACTTAGAACACAATTCTGGTTTTTTTTAAAAAAATAGTAAATTTCTTGAAAGCAAAGAAATCATCAACTTTTGTCTTATAAATATGGCTTTTAGATTCTGTGACTTAAATATTTATATGATTTTGAGATTGCGCATAGAAATTTTTTTCGAGTTTTGATAAACGGCTGAACTAGTCCTTTTACATGATAGTTCAACTTTTAATAATACACTCTACCAGATTTCTAGTTGGTTTTTAGCATCTCTTAATAAAGGAAAACAAACATTTGGGTAAAATTTTATATTTTACTTTTATATGTAAAATAACTTTATTTCAGAACTTGGGTTATTAATTTATTTCTTAGAAATATTTTTTACTCGATTTAAAATTTAATCATTTATTTTCCTAGATATATAAGTTTTTTTGTGTTATGGGATCTATTTTACTTTTCTGAAGAATTGCTATCATATATTTACAAAATCACATTATAATATATATTTTTTATAAAAATAAAAAATACTTCAATCGTCTCATATACAATAATATTAAATTTATATAAATCTAGATATTAGTATTAAACAGTATCAAATTATGGATATATTAACAAATAACGAGACATGGATTTTTATGTTATCTTTATTTTATTGATTTTTATATCAATTGATTTATCCGCAAAAGATGATTTAAACACGATTTATACCCATTTATTAAATTTTATTTTCTAATCATGTCCAATAAAATTTTAAGAAAAAAAAAAGTTATAAATTTCGAGCAAAAAAGGGAGAAAGATAGCCACTTTACCTCCAAAAAAGAGATAAAAGGGATAATAGGATAATTTTAAATATTTATATATTTGAAAATATAGTCGAAAAATAATTTAAATAGGGCATAATTAACTATATTTTTTGAAAATATTTCAGAAATTTTCTTTTTTTAAAAAAAAAAAAAATATATATATATATATATATTATAAGGAAGAGGTCCATTTTTGTCTCTAGATTCTATTTTTTAAATTAGTGTGGAAATAAATGGTCTTTCATAAGGTTGTACTTTTTTCTTTTAATTTATAAGATTATTTTTAATAATTTTAATTTTAATACACCAGATATTTTTTATTCTTGAAAAAAATATGATTGCTTTTTTGAATTATAACATATTTTGGAATACATATAATGGAATACATATTTTTGTATAGACATATTTGAAAACATAGTTGCAATTTTTTAAGTTCAAAAATCTATTAATTCTAAAACTGTTTGAATTAAAAAAATTATAGCTTTTATTTTATCTTGATTTTTTGTAAAAAAGTTTAATTCAGTACTAGAGACAACTAATCATTACTAACATTACTATAAAGCAATTTTATAATTAAATAATTTCTCAAACCCCTTTAAAAAACATATATTTTTAAATAATAAAAACAGGATTTATATCTATACTAATTTTTTTTTCTTTATATAAATTTATTCTATAATTAAAATAGAAAGTTGTAAATATATTTCCCTTTTTAAAATATACCTTTTCTATTATCATTTAAAAAAAATAAATAACATGTGTTTTTTGGTAAAAAATTATTTGTTTCAATTAATTTTTTTTTTGCAAAATTTATTTTTTAATACTATTTTTTTATTTATATTATAAATATTGGAAGATAATTGAAATTGATCTTTCGAGTGTTATATTAAGCTTAATTTTCATATTTTTACAAATTTACTTATTTACATAAGTTTTTTCGATCATAAAAGTGGTATAATCGAAAGAATAAAACCCCTAAGACTTTTTTCATCTTTTTAATCAGCATTTTACACAAAAAATTCACAAAATACAAAATAGTGTATTATACATATATTATAACTAATTTTTAGATTTTAACCTAGAGCAAATAACATTTTTATGAAAAAAAACGTAAATTTACATATGGTATAAGCCAAAAATTTCAAACTATTGTTAGATAAATTTCTAAAAAATATATCGAACATCTTATATAAAACTTTAAAAACTATACCGATATATTTAATGAATCTCGTTTGAATCGAAATTTAAATAAAAATAAATAAATTTCTGATTTTATTATGATTTTTTAATTTTAGATCTAAAACTAAAAAACCATTTAAAGCATTTTTTTACCCAAAATATTAGATTAAATATATTTAAATTGATTTTTTTATTGTTAAAATTGGTTTCATAATTATAAATGTAAAAATATTTATACAACCAATAAAAAGTATGGAATAAATTCTGTTGAGGCAAATTTTGCTATCTAAAGCAAAGATCCTGTATTTATCACAATCGAATAAATTGAATTCATCATATTTAACCCCTAATGGTGAAAAAATATATTTTCACATAGAATTATATACATATGCTAATCAATAAAATATTTAACACAATTAAAAAAATTAAAAATTCGAATAATAAATTATTATTTTTTTATTCTTTAAAGGCTAAATACGTCTTGATTTTTTTATTTATCTTATTTGAAAAAGACCGGTCTTATGTATTTTTTTAGAAATGAATTTAATAGCCTTAGTTAATTTTTATTTTTCTATTTTTTTAACTAAAATTAAGTAAATTCCATGTTTTGGGTATAAATTTTGGATAAACTTTATATAAAATAAAAAATTAAATCCTTAAATGATGAATAATTGGTAAGAAATAATTCAAAATTTGAAAAATAACAAAGTAAATAAAAGGTTTATGATAAATATTCCGACATGATTATTAAATAAACGAATTATAATTGTTTTTTTTTTTAAATATTAACTTTTTTTCTATTTTTTTTAATAAAATTTTCTATTTATGTTAAAATTTGTATCGAAATTTTTTTAAAATACATTTAAAATATTATCATATAACCTTGATTTTAAAATCTGTTGTATAAAGATAATTTTTTCAGAAAAAATCTTCATTATTTAATCTGTGTTAGCATTAAATAAAAATCACTTTAAATATAATATAAAATAACCAAATTTAAAATAATCCTTGAAAAAAGGACTAATCAATAAGTTATTTTTAAATTAATTAGTTCGCATGTTTATGGTTTTTATGATTTTTTTATGTTTCAGCTCATTTTATTCTTTTATAAACTTTTTTTTTCAATTATAAAAATATATAACCCCAAATTCAGTAAATCTGTTTTGATTTTACATAAAACCGGGCTTAATTTTTTGAGTAATTTGTTAAGTTTGATTCACCGAAAATCCGAAAATTTTCAATAAATGATAAATTAAGAAATTCAGAATCAGTTTTTTTTTATCCAGTTTTATAAGATTAAAATAAAGAAATATTCTAAAATTTATAAGGGTGTTCAAAATTTTAATACTTTTAAATTATTTTAAGCATCATCAATAGTATGGATATTTAAACAAACTCGCATTTAAATATGATTCGATTTATTTTTCCGGCCATTGCATTTGCTAAACTTCAAATAATCGAATATTTATTCCCAAGCTTTTAATTAAAAAAAATACTGCTCTTACTATAATTACCCATTATTAAAAGTTTTTTAAAAAAATAAAAAAATTAGAATTAATTCATTTTTAACGATTATTTAATATAGAGAGTTAAATTTATAAGTTATCGGAATATTTAAAAGGTATTTAAATAAAATAAAATAAACTAAATTTTAGGGTTATTTGCATGGAGTAAATAATACAAAAATAAAAAATCCAAACATATGACAGATGACA
>LSSL01003273.1:0-13900 GCA_001953115.1 Smittium mucronatum | reverse complement strand
TTCTTTTATAATAGCCTATAAAGGGCTTTTCTAAGAATTCTCTTTAAGAATTTATCGTTTTTATTTATTTCTTCATTTTTCTGAAATAAAAATAAAATGATAGTGAGAATAAAAAAGTTTAGGACGTGCAATTTCTTACAGGGTGGTGTTATGCTTTTTTCGTGATCTGAAAGTCTTGGCATGCTTAAATATTATTTTTATTTATTTTAATATAATACATTACTTAGTTGGTTTTTATGTTTTTTTTTATTAGAAATTATTATACATTACTCAGTTATAATTTAAATTTTTCTGGAAAAGTTTATTTTTATTGTTTAGTCAGTGTTCTTGGTTGGATGAAATTATTATCCGTTATAATATGTTTTATATTTTATTTTATTAGTTCTCTAGTTTAGTCATTGCTGATATAGTAATAATTTTATTTTTATGCGCAAAAATGAGATAGTATATTCCGGTGCTTACCCTTATGTTTTTTTCCCGAATTTTTCGCCTGGAGGAAGGTAGAAGAAGATAAAAATAGCGATACTTGGGTGAAATTATCTACTAAAATGACTGTGCTAACCGATGACCTAGATCAATAGGTCAAATCGGTATTAAAGCCATTTATGGATGAAACTGCATCTTTTTTATTGTGATTTTTGTTAAATTATAGTCCCAAACTCCCGGTAAATTTCTCTCCTGTTATTCCTACCTTTTGGGCTGTAAAAATCTTAGTGCTTTCAGTGCAAGGAGAAATAGGTGAAGTGTGGATAGGTGGAGAGATCGAGAAATTACCATCCTAAATTCTCTGCTGGGTGAGGGCGATATGGGCATTAGTGATGATTCACTTAGCTTTTCCTTACCTTTTTCCGCACATAAACAGTTTAGGATTGAGGTTTTTTATGAGTGAATGGTAAAATGAATCCTCTTTTGATAATATCAATTAATATTTCACAATATATTTCACATAATATTGCACTAAATATAGGTTCGAATTACTTATTTATCAAATTTCGACATGATAATTTATTGAGATTTCACAGGTTTTAAAAAAAATTGATATACAATCAAAGAAAGGAGTTTTTTAAAAAAAATTATAAGACAGTTCAACTATAAGATAGAAAGCCTGATATTATAAATAGTCTTGTGGGAATTTTCGCAGTTGGTTATTTCAGTATTAAATGAAGTAACGTGTAAGCTGTACAGTGATATTTTGGTGGAAGTTTGAAGAAAAAAAAATTTGATATATATGTTAATTAAAGATAAGAGAAATAAACATTTTTATTATTTATTGAATTAATTTGATTTTAAGTTATAGCTATGATGAGTGAAAAATGGTATCTTCATAATATTCTTTTTCTAGAAAATCAAAACTAAAAGTTGTAGAAATAATTATTCTCCATGTAATTCTTGAAAAATGAGGATTATTTTTAATTCATGATTTGCGATAAAATAAATAAATTAAAAATAATCTATTTAATAAAAGAAAGCTTTAAATGTGGTTTTGGTTGTGGTTTTGGTTGTGGTTTTGGTTGTAAATATAAAAAAATATTTATTTTATAATCAAAATTTCAGTAAAAAAAATCAAGTTATACAAAAAAATAATTTATTTGATTTCCAAATTCGCTTCGTTTTAATTAAACCCCAGTAAAGGGAGAATTTCAATCTTTTTTTTGTGAAAATAATTGAATTAACTATGATTTTTCCAATTTAAATTTAATTCTGAATTTATGAAAACTATTTTTCCTTAAAAAAAATCACAAAAAAAATTAATTAAAATTAATAGATATTTATTCATTATCTAAAACATATTTGATAAGAATCGACAAATTTATTTTTTTGACGAGAATTGAATTAATGAATAAAGAGCTGTTTTTTTTACTGATTTTTATTTGATCCATTCTTTTGCGTAACATATATCGATATTATTCATGCGAAAAAACATTTTTTTAGAAAAATTATAGTATACACTTTTTATTAAAAAAATTAACGTTAATTGATTCTTTCGGTGATTTGAAGAAAAAATTGAAATCTTTTGACAGAAATTCAGCTAATCAAAAATTTAAGCATAATATATTCAAATTTAAAGTTAAAAAATGTACTAATTTTAATTCAGGGAAACTCAACTACAACAATTTTCAATTTAAAAGTCATAGGAGTAAACCTGTAATAAATGTATTTTCGGCACTTAATATATAGCCTGAGACAATAATTTTTTTATGAATTAACAAAAAAAAAATTTTGAATAGATATATTTTTCTTTTTAATTTTTTAGCGTTACTGATGATATTTGAGGTTAAAAAATTAGTGTTATATTTTTTTTTCACTATTTACTCAGCTAAAACAGAACATTTAAAACAACTATAAGTTTACGCTAAAAATTCTTGATTTTCTTGTTACTTTCATACAGAATTTAATGTATATTATTTGAGGTGATATTATAATTATTTATTTACACATTTTCTAACTATGATTTACACCGTAAAATTTTGCAAAAAAATATCCCGAAACAATCTGAATTTATTTGGTTAAATCTATAAAATTTTGCATTTCATAAGAGTAAACTAAATCGATTCCAAACTTACTTATAATTGTATTTTCTAACTAAATTGGTTTTAAGTAAGAATTCACCTTAAAAAACTGGGGGGGGGGGATTCTATTTCTTATAATATCAAAATTATCATAAAAAAATTCTCGTTTAAATACAGAGTTGTTATTATTAGATTGCTGCATAGCCACTTTTCTTTGATTGATCGTAAAAAAAATCTAAATCTCAGCCAACCCTGATTAAAACTTGCAAGAAAATAAATCATTTTATTTATTATATGTTGGAATTTTATTGAAATGTGAATTTAATAGAGAACAGTACAAAAAAAAATTAAAATAAAATATTCTTGTTAATTTTTCGATAAAAATAAATAAAACAAAAATATACTATATCTCTTGAAAAATTTTTTATTTTTAGACCATCTGATTTCATCTAGAGTTTATCTCTGCGATTAACCCAAAAAAAATAGGAATAAATCCATTTATATAAGATAATTACTTTTGGAAAACTTTTTGATATTTAACCCCTCCCCCTTTTTTTTTTCTAAAATATATTTCTTATTATCAAAAAAATAAATTAAATTAAATTGCGACTTTCTGTTAGTTGAGTTTAAATTTTCCATCAGGGTAGAATAAAAAATTTATTTTTTATTTTTTTTTAATTTTAAAATATTTTATTAAACTTAATATCACAACAAGATTTATGATAAAAAAATTATTAAAATTTATTGAAATTTCAAAAACAGATTTGAGTATATGGTCATGAGATACTGAAGCTACAATCTATTTGGTATAATAGTTGTTTAAAGCAAAATTACACAAATGGAGAATATTTTAAAGCGCTTACTAAAAAAAAACAACCATCAATTTTAAAAAAAGGGTTAATTGCAGTCTTAAAAAAAATTCTAAATCAATTGGAGAATATACAGATGAATAAAACAATAAAATTCTGTGATACAAAAAAAAAATACAGATGAATAAAATAATTTCAATAAATAAATGGCTCCAATAAATTCTTAAAATTTGTCTATTTTCACTAATAAATTTAAAATATTGATTATTTTTTGAAATCTCTCTAAAATCTACTGTGTTGCATACTTGTTGAAATCATTACTCCTGCAGTTGATTACTTGGTAATTTTTTTAAATCTCGTTAAGACATCTTTTGATTTGATTCCCATAAAATTTATAAAACAATCATTATTCAATAAATGTTAAAGGTGCTACAAAGAATATTGATTAGCTATTATAAACTGTTGTAATTTTTTTTTAGAAGCCATGTAAAATCCCAAAAAATCCGATTTTATATAAGTACAATTCAGAATTATTCAGTTTATATTTTGTTAGAATTAATCCAGACTGGGTTGATGGTGTTAATGAAAACTCCTTGATAAACCCATGTTGATTCTATGAAACTGGATTCATTTTATTTTTATTTTAATCGTATTTGAATAAAAAATCTGTATAACTGGTATCTAAATAAATATCATTTTTCAACTTCCAAAGAAACTATTATCCCTACCAGACTAATTAATCTTATATTTAGATAAACTCTTAAATTAAGAGTATTTTGTTAGTAATTGGCGCATTTGAATGTAAAATGATCGAGTAATCGCCAAAGCCAAGCTGACACACGCCATTTTTTTTCAACGTATCCTAAGTATTATATGGTTTCGGTTTATTAAATACTCAACTGTTTCAGGGGAGATGGTACAAAAAATGGCTTTCACTTTTCGCTCAATGTTATTATTAGTTTAATTTTATTTATATACCATTAAGCTGATCATATTTTTGAACCAATTGGAATTGAAAATATACTCAAATAGAGGCAAGGCACAAATTTGGGTCTGGAAAGGGTTAATAGAGCTAAAACAGGATTATATAAAGATAAGATGACCTTCAATAAAATTTTCACAACGAGCTTTTGTGCCTTTTTTGGTTGAACTATCGGCTCATCTTTGTAGAGTATCCTCATATTACTTAATTGAATTGCGCTTCATTTTACACCCCAACGTTATCCAAACTCACTTAATCGACTCTTTTACTTAACCAATAGCTTTCATCCGACATAAACACACTCCTTCACATCATATATCTTTTCATGTTCTAAACCCAAAAATTCCACTTAAAAAACCACTAGAATCTAGAACAAGTAATATTGCTTTCTTGTATCGTTTTGTATGCATTCTTGATAAACCACCAATTAAATAATTTAAAGTAAATAAATTACCAATGTAAAAATAACCAATGAAAATTGGTCCATTTAATATTTAATTGTAAAACCCTGTGGAAAAAAATCATTGAACACAAATCGCATTTTTATTACAACATAAGCTTTGAATTAACAGAGCAAGATTTTAAAAAATATGATTGGACAAATAGAATTTATTACAGACAATTCACCAACTGTAACACTGAAGACTATTGAGAAAAGTGAAACAAAGCAAATTTTACCCTTTTAAGTAAAGCATTAGAAAGTAAAAATGCAGTTACTTTTGCTAATATTCGGCGCATCAACAGCACCACCGCTGTTTTATTTATTTTTACGAGAGAAACAACGCATTTCTATTTATTTTTGCGAGAGAAATACTGCACTTTTATTTATTTTTAGGGAAATCGACTGCGCTTTTATTTATTTTTACGGTAAAACCATAAATTTAAGCGTTTATTATACCAAAAGATTTTTTATTATTGGAAGTTTTTCGTTTGGCAAATATTGTAAAATCCTAGGAGCAAAGAGATTGGATTCTGTTTCTTTTAAAACTGAATCATCTGTTAACAGGTTTTGGAAAAGAACTTTATCTAGAACAAAAATGTAACCCTATCGTTTTACATAATAAGAATCCTGGTGGGCTTTATGAGTATGCTTGCATTTTATATTATTTTCAAGAAAGAATAGTTTTTAAAAAAAATTGAGCTAAAATTTTTAACTATAAATTGGGAGTAAAACAACAGACTAAAATAAAATTATATGGGCTAAGTAATATCTCCTGTTCTTTTCTTTTCCAATACTAGTATACTAATTCATTATTAATCAAACTTAAATAATAACAAACATAAAAAAAAATCCATTTGCACCAGAAAAGTAAAAATATACATCTGATAATATATTCTATTCAGAAAGTAGCTATACAGTTTAAAAATTCCAGAAGTTTTTGATCCTTGAAATAAGAAATGAAATCAATCTTTGCAACAGTTTTACACTTTTCTATTTTCAGTCTTTTGACAAGCGGAAGGGTGTATATAACGCAGCCAACAAGTTCTACCAAATGGGTATTAGGAACACCAAATACAATAGTTTGGATGTAAGTATATAATTATCACTGCCCAAGGGTGACTTAATCAATGATATAAATTCCATAAACCACATCTAAACGTTTCAAAAAATCTGTTAAATGTCTTTTTATGTCAATTATTTATACTTTTTACGAAAAAAATAAAGGAAAAATTAAAATAATTTATAATTTATAATTTATAATTAATAATTTATTTCAATCTGAATAGAACCGACTATGGTGGAGATGATGTGTCTGGAAAGATAAACATCGATTTGTTGGAAGGATCCGATCCGGGAAACATGAAGCTGGTCAGCAAAATAAGCCAGGGATACGAAGTTCACCAGAAACAATATGCGTATACAGTACCAGAGAATTTAAGCCCAGGAAAGTATTATGGAGTAAGGATAATGAGAGTTTCAGACGGTAGTGGTGCAAGTGTAGTCGATGACGGGGTCTATAGCTCATATTTTGAAATCACTTCCGAAAAAAATAACAACAGCTATCCAAACAAAACCGCAGACCCCGAAACAAAAGGCTCAACTTCGAAATATCCCGATTCAAACCC
This sequence comes from Smittium mucronatum, assembly GCA_001953115.1. Taxonomy (NCBI): domain Eukaryota; kingdom Fungi; phylum Kickxellomycota; class Harpellomycetes; order Harpellales; family Legeriomycetaceae; genus Smittium; species Smittium mucronatum. The sequence continues at coordinate 7,532 of LSSL01003273.1, read as the reverse complement.
AAGCCCCAGTGCCGAATCAAAGAGTTCGAAATTGCCACAGTCAAATCTATCTGGGAACAATAACCGGGGCGAAAACGCTGATACTAGCAAATCAGTTGATGATGGTTGTTTCGATGCTGGAATTTCTGATCCCAAATGTGGAAGTCAGATTTCCAATGGGAAAAATTCAAAATCAAACAGAGTTGTTGAAGACGACGGAAATGGTGTCATTGGGTCCCAAAAAACTAATTTTGGGAGAGTTTATTCTCCAAAAAATAGTGCATCAAACCCTTTTTGCATGAGTTCCTTAGCTTTTGCTGTTTTTTTTGGCTTCATGTTGATATTTTTTTAATTAAATGACATCCTTTAATTTTATTTATGTCATTTAATATAAAATCTTAAATCTTTCATTTTTACATCTGGAAATGTATTTCATTTGGTATATCTTGTTATTAAAGAATGTGATGTAAGTAGGTGTCAATCATTTTTCATTTTATTTATAAAAAAAAGCAATCACAAAATATCTTTTCTTGTCATTGTGCTAGTCTGATATTTATGGATAGAAGAAAAGATGTCATAAAAAAATCCGAACTTTATTTACAATCAAATTTAGATTATAAATTTTATATATTACAAATGGAATTTTCTTATTTTAGGATAACCCCCCTAAACAATAACCTCAAACTCTGATGACACGATTCTTGGATCTAGTTGAATGTATTATTTTTGAGTATAATGCTCCTCTTATTGCTATTTTGTATAAATACTTCCTCCCAAAGCACTTTAAAAACAAAAAATGACACATATCCTTTTATTTCCAACTCATCAAAACGACATTCTCAAAATTATAAGGATTAAATATTGAGTTTATTAAACATAAGTCATACACTTACTTTTTTTTAGTTATTTTACGTTTCTTATAATCTTTTTATCAGGAAAAAAAGTTTTATACTCCAACTTCCCACTTGATAAATCAGCGAATACGATAATATATTCATAGCATATTAAGCATCATAAATTTAATAAAATTCAAGGTATCTATAAATCTATTAAAAAAAACTGATACTTTTAGGTTACTTTTCTCATTTTTCAATACTAGATGGATGAAACTCTTATTCAAAATACTCAAGCTAGTGAGGGTAACACTCTTCAGCCTATCGATGATTTAGAAGATGCCGGAGATGATTTTGAACTTCTCAGCATTGAATTGCTTCAAAAAGAAGGTGTTAGTTCAAGCGATGTTCAAAAGCTTAAGGCATCCGGAATATGCACTCTTAAAGTTCGTATATTCATTTCTCTCATTTCGGATTAGATTGCTCATATCTTTTACCCATTTTAAATCGACTTATATAATTCTAACTGCCTTTTCTTCTTATCATTTTTCTTATACAAATGAAATTTTATTTGTGTGTATAAGGCTATCCAAATGACGACTAAAAAAAACATGTGCAAAATCAAAGGTATATCTGAAGCAAAAGTCGATAAAATCAAGGAAATTGTTGCCGGTTTATTGGTAAAAAGAACGAAGAAAAGTCTAGAAAGAATTTATTAAATATGCTTTCTCCTTATTAAATGTAGGGAAGCGGATTTATTACTGCGACTCAATTTGGTGAACTGAGAGCTTGTGTAGTCAATATATCTACTGGGTGTAAAGAATTCGATAAGATTCTAGGAGGTGGAATTCAAACCATGTCGATAACAGAAGCATTTGGTGAATTTAGAACCGGCAAAACTCAGATAGCACATACTCTATGTGTGACAACCCAACTACCCTTACAAATGGGTGGAGGAAATGGTAAGGCTGCGTACATAGATACTGAAGGAACTTTTCGCCCGGATCGAATCAGGGAAATCGCTGAGCGATTCGGCCTTGACTCCAATATTGTAATGGACAACATTATTTATGCAAGAGCATACAACTCTGAACACCAGTTTGATCTTTTAAACGAGGTGGCATCAAGATTTGCTGAGGAAAATGGTGTCTACAGACTTTTGGTAATTATCACATTCTGATTTTAACTATTTTTTATAAATAAAAAAAGACTTATATAGATAGTAGATATAAATTTTGCGTAATATATATATAGGTAGTAGATAGTATCATCGCTCTTTTCAGAACAGATTTCACTGGAAGAGGTGAACTTAGTGAGCGCCAACAAAAACTTAATCTTTTCTTATCAAGGTTAACAAGGATAGCAGAAGAGTTCAATGTCGCGGTATTCATAACAAACCAGGTAATTTACAAAAATCAAATAAGTTCTACATAACTATTTTTTATATATATTAAAAGAGCGTTTGTTTTGATTTTCTGGTGTGGATAAAACAAACAAGATTCAATCAGATCCGGGAGCTGGTTTGACTTTTGTGGCTGACCCGAAAAAGCCAGTTGGCGGAAATATTTTGGCACATGCTTCGACGACTAGATTAAGTCTCCGGAAAGGAAGAGGGGAGCAACGTGTGGCGAAAATCTATGATTCTCCTGATATGCCTGAAGCAGAAGCGGTCTACGCCATTGGGAGTGGAGGAATCATTGATGCCACAGAATAATCACCAATATTTTTTTAGCAAGAAACATTAAAGTAGCGAATATATATGTAGTAATACTACATTGTAAAAATAAAAAAATTACCAATCCTGAAGTTGTTAATAATAAGGTATATGTTTAAGGGTAGCCTTTTTTAAAAAGAGAAAGAACAGAGAATAGAGGTTGATTATCAGGTAATGAATAAATAAGGTTTATTTTGATATTTTTTTTCGAAAAAAAGAAGGAATGGGGGAAATCTAATCAATAGTTTGCTCGACTGGTTTCTTCTTGTAGGTTTGGATAATATCATCGTTTTGAATTTCATCGAATCCTAGAATTCCGATCCCGCAATCCATACCTTTAGTAACCTTAGCTACATCTTTCTTTAATTGTTTTAAAGTATTGATCGTGCTGTCACAAACGACATTTCCATTTCTTATTACTTTAACAAGACCATGCTTTTCAATATTTCCTGAAACTACTCGGCTACCAGCAATATTCTGAATAACGTGCTTTTCAATGTTGATAGGGAATATTTGTTGGACTCTTGCTTCGCCTTCAACAAAATCTTCATAAACAGGGTCCATAATAGCTAGCATTTGTTCTTTGACAATATCAACAAGTTTATAAATCACGTTAGTCTTGAATATCTCCACCTTGGATCTCTTGGCCATAGTTTCTATTTGCCGATCATTTTTTACATTAAAAGTTACTATAATAGCGTCCTTAGTTCCTGATGCCAGCTGCAAGTCGCCGTCAGTGACTCCACCGACTCCGGAATCGATTACTTCAGCTACCACTTTTGTGTTTGGTAAGTTTGAAATAGACTCTAAAATAGCCTCCAATGTACCGGTCACGTCAGCTAAAATAAGAAAGTGTTGGGGAGGTTATTTAAAAAAAACGCTAATATCTGCGATAAACTTAAAAAGCTTTATAGATAACCCAAAACGAAAAGTACCAACCTTTTAGGATAATATGCAGAGTTTTTATTTCTGGTTCTTTAGAAGTGGTAGTTTCACCGCTGATTTGAGTAGAACCAATAGCCTGTTTGAAAATCTTATCACCTTTTCTAATCACTCTCTTCTTAATCAGCTTTTCAGCATCCTTCTTGTCATTTACTTCCATTCTCATCTGATTATAAGCTTCAATATCGTTTGCCGCTTCCATTTCTTTGCTTATTTTCTCTCTGTATGAGCAGACTCGTTTTGCAATTGATTCATTGTCAACTCCTAGAACCAATTCGCCGCCAACAGGTAGATCTTTCCACCCAGTGACTAGAGCAGGATGACCTGGCCCAACCTTTTTCAATTTATTTCCAAATTCATCAGTTATAGATCTGACCTTAGACCAAGCTTGTCCTGATACTATTACATCGCCTAGTTTTAAGCATCCTCTTAAAATGACAACACTAGCTTCATTCCCTTTTCCCTTTGCAACTTTTGACTCGATTACTGTAGCCTCAATTGGAATATCATCCTCAGCATGTAATTCAAGTAGTTCTGCGAGTGCAGATATATTTTCAGTTAATAGGTCCAATCCTGTGCCTTTAGTAGATGATATCTCTACAGCTTGAATGTCACCCCCTAAATCCTCGACGTGTATGCCGCTCTCTAACAACTGTCTCTTCACTTTCTCCTATTTTAAATGCCAAAATAGAAAAATCGCTAAAAATAAAACCTGAAAATTTTTTTCTCGAGGTGTTGGAAATAAAATTATCATGAAAGAATATTGATCTCATCAAATTCTTTTTTCTTTAAAATTTTTGATAATTGAAACTGATTCAAATATAGATAGTTGTAGTTATGACTTACTGGATCTGAGCCGTGTTTGTCGCATTTAGTTATAGCAATAATTATTGGAACATCTGCGTCTAGAGCATGTCTAATAGCTTCTTTCGTTTGTGGCATCACTCCATCATCAGCTGCAACAACTATTACGGCAATATCGGTGACGTTTGCTCCCCTTTGGCGCATAGCACTAAAAGCCGAATGTCCAGGAGTGTCTAAAAACGTTATCGTACTCCCGTCATTCATTTGAACTAATATTTAAGTAAAGAATTAAATAAAGAATTTTAGATAAAGATAATTATTGATCTGAATAAGAGTTTAAATTTTATAGGATATCAGATAAGTCCTTTATTAAAAGCACGTATATTTACCCGAAAATGCGCCAATGTGTTGGGTTATTCCTCCAAACTCTCCGTTAACGATATTAGACTTCCTTAGAGTATCCAATAGTGTGGTTTTGCCATGATCTACATGACCCATAATAGTGACTATTGGAGGTCTTACTGGGTATGATTCGATCTTATCACTAGTTTTCCTGTAATTTCAAATGAAAAAGAAGATTATTAAAAGCAGTTTTATTTCCCAAGAGGGTTGCAAAATCTAGACTAAATCAAAATTAATATTAAATGAAATAAGAGAGCCTAAATTACCTTGGAAATACATCTTGCTCTTTATCTTCTTTGGATAGTGGAATCAATTTAAAAGCCTTGGCAACCTTACAAGCTTCTTCATTAGTTAATACTATGTGTATTATAAATGTTTTAAAAATTTGAGTATAAAGAATAAAATTAAACAGCTAATAAAAATATATCTAAAAAATTTCAATAAAATATAAATTTACGAGTCAGTAAATATGATAGATACTAACGTAGGTTAGAGGCCATTTTGTTAATACCAAAGCTTCTTAGCTTATTGAATAGGCTTCCTAAATATATACATATAATATCAAAAAAAGTCGCGCTATGAAAATTTTATTTTCATCTGAATTTACCTTGTTTTACACCAATAAGCTTAGCTAGACTATCTACAGAGATTGATAAAGGGATGTTTATCTTCCTTCCAGGAATTGGTGCATTGTTTTTGATTTTAGATAGTCTTCTTTTTAAGCCTTTTTTTTTGAATGCCAAATCGTTTAAATCAGCTTCGGAAGCGAATTTAATTGTTCTTTCAGGAGCAGAATGATTGGGAAAATCAATTATGGAAGAATAATCTTCGGTTTCCTCGGATGAATGAGTGTTTGGCGAATAAGTAGAATAATTTTTACGCAGAAGTTGAATCGAATCGAAACTTTGAAAAAGAGAAGAGTTTTTTGAAGAGTAGTATGGGTGAATCTAGACGAATGAAAAAAAATATAATTTGATATTTTTAAAGATGGAAATTAATTTTACGCTAAAAAGGCACGTACGTTGTTGATTAAAGGTTTTTTTGAGAAAATTGGAAGTGTTGGATAAGAACTAAGTATATCGTTTTTGGAAATAGAAAAATCTGTACGGATTCTGCGTAAATTTGAGACAAATCGAGGAGAATTGATGTTCTTTTTGAGCGATAAATTTGGTTGAGAATTGATGTTGATACTTTTAGATTTTAAAAGCGAAAGGAATTGAAAGCTCATAACGGGAATATTGGAGGATTTCAAGCTGAGGTGGAGTATTTGCAACGAAGACATATTATAGATTTGGTTGAGAGCACCTAAATCTATTTTGACTGTGTTACGAAGCGCCTATGAGAAAATCGGAAAGAATAATCAGGTATTTATTTTAGACGAAAATTTTCAGATACTTTTCATATCCTAGAATATTTACTTTAAGGGCGTTAATGGAAAATTCTACATTACCTTGATTATTTATTCAAATTTTAGAATTCAGAAACTTTTTTTTATAATAATTTCTACTTTTAGAGTCTCGCTAAGCTGGATTGGCTGATTATAGTACACATTCCAGATTAGTGTGGAATTATCGGCCAGTTAATTGTGGAAAATCTTGGCAGCAAAACGGATCAAATCATACTATTGGTTATTTATAATCGTATCAAATCACTTAAGATTATTTCAAAAAATATATTCCGAAAATACAACAAATTAGTTTGAAGGGAAAATGATTCAGGCTTAGAATACAATTTAAAAAATAAATAGTAAATAATAGCCCGGATTTCAAAAAAGTTAGAAACACTTAAAAAAATGAGCTCATTCGACCAACACGTAACTAAACATTCTCAATTATCTTCTCATACAAAGATTTACCAATCTCAAAATATTTTTATATTTTATTAGGTTTACAATAACATACAGGATAAGATCATATCGAATCAGAGACAACTGGCTAATGCTGAAGCCCAACTTGGTCAGATATACAGAGAGTCTAGGAAAAACGAGCTAACCCGATCCGAATTAGATGCTCTTCCAGAATCTACACCTACTTACGTATCGGTCGGGAAGATGTTTTTGAATAAACCTAGGAACGAAATTTTGGTGGATTTGGAAAAGGAATCCAAGTTTACGAAAGCTTCATACGAATCTCTATCTAAAAAAAAGAAGTTTTTAGAAAAGGAAGTAAAGGACGCTAGCGACAATTTAAGGGATTTCATCCATCACTCAACTCAGCAAAAATCATGAATCAATTTTTTTTATAAAAGTGCAAGCTAATTAATTCTTCACTTTCTTATATCTTACAATACTTGCATAGCGTTAATATTACCATCTATTGCAACAGATTTTTCTAACTTATTAAACTAAATCTTTTCTGGACACTCTTTATACTTCATCAAAATACCTTTTCAAGTTTACTTTGGATTTTCAGTTAAAAACAAAATTCACTAAGGCTAAGCTTTGAACGTTAAGTAAACTAGTAACTAGGCACAGACAACAGTTTCAGGGCCTGTTGTCAGGCATCTCGTTCCTGGACCACAGCTGCTTCTTATAAACTTGCCCCATTGGCATATTAGGAAATAATCGGCACCTTCGGGGCTACATTTATGTGTTGAACCATTACATGGACCACCTTCTAATCCTTGAGGTGGTGCTGGTGCCGGTGCTGATTCTGGTGCTGGTGCTGGTGCTGGTGCTGATTCTGGTTGTGATGCTGATTCTGGTTGTGGTGTTGATTCTGGTTGTGGTGCTGATTCTGGTTGTGGTGCTGATTCTGGTTGTGGTGCTGATTCTGGTTGTGGTGCTGATTCTGGTTGTGGTGCTGATTCTGGTTGTGGTGCTGATTCTGGTTGTGGTGCTGATTCTGGTTGTGGTGCTG
>LSSL01003266.1:0-50455 GCA_001953115.1 Smittium mucronatum | reverse complement strand
ATCTCATTTAAATGAAAGGTATAATAATAATAGGTTAAAAAATGTTACAAATAGTCTTTATACATACCTGGCTAAAATCCTATTAGAACTCAAAATAAAAAATAATTCGTTTATTTATTTCGAGAATTCGGAATCGGGATATGTGTTTGTAACTTTGGGGAATCTTGATTGCAGTTCGTGAGTTGGAGAAATCTCGGATTTGATTATTGCTATGATTTTTATCTAGTTTTATTATCTTATATATTTTTATTTGGGAAATTGGCTTTTATTTTTTAATTTAAAGTAAAATATTTATTCCTAAATTAACTATTTACCTATAATCGGCGATGGGCTGTTACTTTTTTAAAAAAGGAATCCTGGCATTCGATTTAGGTCATTATTCGATTCCGATGTTTTTAAATTTTATAATACGAAAATTTAAAAAAGCAGCTTTCAGTTATATTAAAATAACTAATAGGATATAATTTACAATTAGATCGCCTCAGTCTAACTTCTTAATAAATAATTTTTTTATCAGAGAAAAATCCATTTTAACCTCAAATAATCGATGGTGGGAATTTTGTAGAAATTCTGGATATGCAATTTTGGTTCAGATAAACATAGGTTATTTATTGTCTAAGTAATTATTTAAAAATAATGAAAATTTCAAGTCTCATAAATTTATCTAAAGATTTATCGGCTTACACTTTATGTAAATAAATTATTTTTCTCAATTTAGGAAACCATGAATTTCACGTGCATTTTTTTAATTAACCCTATTTTCAATAGCAATTTTAAAAAAAATTATGAGTTAACTCAATTGTAAATTATTTGCAAAATTTTTAGGTTAAAATGCTTTTAATCATTTTTCACTCTTTAAACTACTGAATGAATCGAAAATTGAGCTATATATAATTGTTTTCAATGTTTTTATTAAATATAGTATAATTAATATTTGAGTGTATGAATAAATTTCATAAATCATTGAAACTACTATTAATAATTATTAACAAGAGCATTAAATTTAGAGGGTTATGGCAGAAAATATAATATCAAAAAAATAGAGCTTTTAGGGTACTTTATTTATGTTTAGAGTTTTTTTTTTAATTTAGATTTTAAATATATTTTACGAAAAACTATATAAATAACAATTTTAATTTAATAATACTATAAATTTCTATGAATTTTTTTTATTTATATTTGAATATGATATCGAAATATTAAAATTGGTTATGAATTTTTATTTTATAAACATTAAAATAATTTGGTTGAAAAAAAACATATTTTATATATGAGTAATAAATAAATTGGATTAAATAATAAACCATGACTTATAATATTTTCCAAAATGTAAAGATCTGATAAAATTGTAAGCTGTAGAAACCTAATTCAGATTGTTGTCCGAAAAAAATGTCTTTTAATCCTGAAATAACCCCTACCATGGAGCGGAAACAGATCGGTACAGAATAAAAAAGAAGATTTTTAAATGGACTGGGTGAAAAATAAAGTGAAATCATTTTATTTTTTCCTGAATATTCAAATTACTTTTATGAAACCAGAATATTCTTAAATATATAATTATGGCGTTCAAGCTAGTTAAATAATAGTAAAACTCGCTATTGACGGAAGATTAACTTTACAAGCAGAAGTTTTCATATAAAAAATTTGCCGCTTTATTAGTTTTGAAATATTTAATTTAGAGAAATTTTATGCTTTTTGGATTATCTGGAATCGGGATTGATATTTAAATCTTTCATTCACAAGAAGTTTTTAACTTATCAAACATAAAATTCTCTATAAAATTTTATTATTTTTCATACGATTGAATTTTTTTTTAATAAATTTTTCTCATAGTAAAAAAAGTTTTCACTTTAAAATAATCCCCAAATATACGTTTTTTTATTTTTGGAATAAATATATTTTTGGTGGATTCGACCTCTAAGCAGTTTTGACCCTTAAGAGGTGGTTATATAAAATGGCGCTTTTATTAAATTTAATTAAGGGGAAATTTTATAGAATGATAATAATAAATATAATTAGAATCTAATGAATAAAAACTTTTATAAGTAACAGTACTTTTTCAATATTTTCAATATTTCCAAATATTTATTTTTAATATCAATAAAAATGGATTTATTATTTTTTTTTAATGTCAAAGACTTGTTTTTATTTTCAAAGCTATGTGAATATTTCAGAAATGTATTTTCTAAGTAAATTTATCATTTAAGCCATATAAAATAAAGTATAAGATTGATATTTAATTATTTATATGTATAACAACATTTTTCAATAAAATTAAAACAAAAAAAAAGATAAATTATATTTTTTTAAAGATTTTTAATTTATTTCTTTTATAAAACTTAACTGTCATTCTTTTCAGAAATCAAAATAGCTCATTTAAATTTATAATGTTGTAGGTTTGATAATAGTTAAATCATAATTTTTTTAGTTTTTGACTTTCTTTAAAAGATAATTTATTTTCATTTTGAAAGTTTTTTGAAAATTTATTGCTCTAATATGAAAAATCAGTTGTTATTTAATAATAAAAACTTTTTTTTTAATAGTAAATGGTTGTAAAAATTAAAAAATTTCCGTTTTTTTTTATTATAATTGAGAGCTCTGATTTTTTGATAATTTCAGAAATATAATTTGTGGCATATTAGTGAAATTTGGATTCAAAGTTAAAAAAATTAATACTCAGGAATCTTTAAATATTTTCCAGCGTATTTAAATGGTATAATTTTATATCGTAGTTGTGTATAACAATATACCAAGGTTAAATAAAAAAAGACGATAATTCGACTGATAGATAGACTCATTAGGTTTAATAGGGATTATTTATTTGTGGATTTCAAAAATTGAATTAAAATAATACATCTTCTCAGATTTAGATTTTTTTAAATTTTACCCAACTGTATAAATTCATTTATTTTGAATATTTTATATCGGCAAAATATTAGAATTACGATAGGGGTATAATTCTTGAGCTCTAAAGTAAATTTCAACTCTATTACTAAGTAAATTATCATTTTTTTAAATGAAACATAACGTGATTGTTATAGTTGATATATATTATAATATTTGTAGCACTTTAAAGATGTATTTTTTTTAAAATATAATCTTAGATTTGCAGGATTTAATTCCGATTTAAACATATGTAAGAAAAATTCTCTAAAAAAAATAAATTTATTCCAATTTATAAATATTTTCATTAAATAATTGGATATAATCAGAAGGCTCTTTAGTTTATTTAAATTCCTATAAGTAAAATTTTTGTCTATAGAAATAATAATACCCAATGGATTTTGCTCCTAATCAAAGAATAATAATATTCTTATATATCAAATTCACCAGTCGAGAGTCAAATATGTTTAGAGTAGGACATATGTACAGGTATCCATCAATTTTTGCGAATGGTTTGACCTAAAAAAATTTGCTTAAAGTTAAAATAGCATAAAATAAATGCATAATTATTAGCTATCTATAGCATATCGATAAAAATTGATCAAAGGATGTTTTTAGGAGAAATTAAATTGGCGAATAAAAAGCTTTTTTTGCTATTTTTATTAAATTTTTTAAAAAACCGTTCAGATCCATAGCATTTATCGAGATTATTCGCGTAAAGTAAATATTTTTTAGTAGATAATACACCCAGATTTTAAAAATTGATCACGTATACAATTTTTCTTTCAAAAAATTTTTTCCATCGATTTTTTTAGTTCTTAAATTAAAAAATATAAAATAAAATTAACATTATGTTAGTTTTATAAAATTTTAAGAGCTTTTTAAGTCTATAAACTTCACTAGACTTATTCAAAGATGTTATAGTTTAAAAAAAAATTTAGCGCTCTTCATTTAACTAGATTTTCAACTCAAAAAAAATTAATATCAATTTATATTTTATACTATTGCAGCTTGTCTTTGTTTTCATGATTTGAATTCACTGATGGTGAGAGATATCACCATTTAAAAAAACTTGCATCTAACCGTCTAAAAGATTTAATAGGTTAAAAAAACATCTCTTTTTGTTACAGTTGCATTTAATTATCACGAAATCCACTAAAATTTTGACAATATTCATAAGAAAAGCCTTTACATATTTTCTATTCTATTTTTAAAATATAAAATAGCCAGTTTCAAACGATAGATCTCTTTGAATTTATTAAGACTAATCCATAAAATAAGCTCACTAGATTAGAAAATTTAATCAAATAAGAATTTTCGAACAATAAATTTGGATGATTACATTTGCGAAGATTAATAGCTGGAATAAAAAAAAGAATAATTTTTTTTTCCTATTCGCGAAAATCCAAAACTTGTCAAAAATAAATTCACTAATAACGAGGGATACCTGTGATGATCTAAAACATATTTTAAGCGAATAAAAATTATCGAAACTTAGTTAGAGATATTGTTGGATAGTTTTATCCAAAAAGAAAGAATTAAGATATGCGCTGGAATATCTTATCCAAATAAAAATAAGCTGAGTAATATTGGATAAAAAATTCTTTCGGTAGGGTCCAAAACTATTTCTTTAAGGTGTGATTTTATGAATATTTAAAAATCGATTGAGATATGATTAGAGTTTTTTCAAAGAAAATTTAATACAATTTTTTATCCTACTCAGTGATGGTTATATAATTTAGTCTCAATTTATCTAGCTATAAATATTTATTGAGGGTTTAAAACATTATAAAGAAGTGATTTAGGAAAAAGTTATCAAAATTTTTTTTTTATAAAATAATTTCCTTTGCTATATTTTTAATAAAAATATCCATTTTTATTTAAACTTGCAATATATTTACTAATTTTATTTTTTTAAGATTGCATTTTTTTTTCTTTTTTCTCTTATTTTGTGAGTAAGAATCTTTTAATATATAAATTTGAATTTTAAGGTTATAAAATACTATAAAAAATACTATTTTCTCACCTTTCCAGAATTTTTTTTGGTTTCTTGATACAGTGAAATACTCAGTAATATTTTTTATTGTTCTCATAATTGATATAATGACTTTTCATATATGTATAATTTTGTGAAATTTCTATTGATTAAAACCTTTTTACTCTATATTTTTATTGGATTATTCGTTAGTTGTACAAATTTAATTTAAAATAAAAAAATTATCTCAAGTTCTGGGAATTCAACCCGTATACAATGTACAATTTACTCAGAAAAAGATTTATGAATTTTGATTACCATAAGCATGTTCTTTGAATCTCAAAAGTAATAATTATTGTCAATAAATAAATTTCAAAAAGCCTAATTCTAATAAACAGTATCATTTTCTGTCATTATGATGAATTAAAATTTTCATACTATAAATCCAACTAAAGGAGACATATTTATGTAAATTTTTCTCAATAAAAATTTTTTTTTGAGCATAAAAAATGTCTCTCCATCTCTGTTTTGGCTAAAACAAGATTATGCACAAATATGTTTTGAAAGGATTATTTGTATCAATCTTATCATTAACGATGAAACTATGCTTTAACATCCGAATTCAAGCCCAAAATATAATACTATTAGGATATTCTGTTTGATTACACATGAGAAATAAAAAATTCATAATTATAAACAAACAATATCACGTAAAAAATTTCAATTGGATTAAAACGAGCGCTGAAAAAGCTCTAGTTCAAAATTAAAATAAATATATGATATTTAAATATTTGGTTACATTTGGTGATTTAATAATAGCTTTAAAATGAACTGAAGGATAAAATCTTAAATAAGTTTAGATAAACAGCATGAAAATTTCACAAAAAATTTTATTCTCAAAGTATATAAAAGAAATTTTAGGGCGCATTATTTAATTTTTTTTTCTAATTCAAACAGTAGCCCAAAGCTATTTTTAGAGATTGATAAGTCGATCTTCAAAATTTCTATTAGATATCTGAAGTTTATAGTTATAATTAAAAAAAAAGTAAAATTAGTCTATAAAATTCCAATTGGGGCTCTAAATATCTACAACAGAATATAAAAGAGTCAATTTTAGGCTTATAATCTTTTTTAAACAAGGACGCGTATTTTTTAACAATATTTTCTATTATATCAAGCTGATAAATGCTAATATTCTTAGAATACTTTATTTTAGATTTTTCCTATTTTCCAAGGAAATGAATAACCTCACTTATAAAATAACGTATATTTAATAAGAAAGAATCAAAAAAGTCTAAATTTCATTTTTTAAAAACTTTGCGATTAAGGAATTTATTAATATTTTAAAGAAAATTTTTTTTGCGGGTGTTTAAAATTTATATCTAAAATTAATAAGTACGAATTTAATAATTTTACCTCTATTTTTATAAATGTTGATATTTTTTGATCCTATAATACTTATTATCGCAGAAAAAAATGTTTCAATTTTTCTAATAATTTAATAAAAATTTCATAACGGAAGCCAAAAGAATAAAGGTCTCATAAAGAGTTAAGAGCTATATTTTCAAATAAAAAACCTCAAGAAAATAACTTTAACTTAAAGATTATAGTATTATTGTAATTAGTAAGGGTTTTACTCTTAGTACGATCTTGCTCTGTTATTGGCATTTTTATCAAGATAAAACTGTTCTTTGACAGTAAAGGGATTTTTTTTACTTTAAAGTTTAATTATTTTTAAGAAAAGTATTATTTTGATGTAAAAAAGATTAAATTTTGATTATTTATCAAAATAAATTACGAGCTATTGAAAAGAACTAAAATAAAATTAATATGGAAAATAAAAAATTGATAAAAAAATTAAATTATGTTTTGGTTAAATTTAAAAATTACGAGAACATATTTATGAAAAATTAAACAAAAATATAAATATATATATACCATAAGTATTTTTTTCTTTGAAAATAAATATTCTATAAAGCTATTTATCCCAAAAAAATTATAAAAAATGATTTTTGGAATTTTTTTATAGTGATAGTGGTGGTGGTGGTGGTGGGGGGTTTGAATTCTTTTTATGACTCATATAAATTAATTACAAAAAGTTATAAAATTTTCAGCGTTTTTAGTGAAATATTTAAATAAAATATCATATTATCATTATTTATAAAGCTTGTAATTGAAAAATTTATGCATCGAAATATTCATTCCCAAGAATAAAAAAGCTTTTAAATATTTGAAATTATTAAATAGTTTGAATAAAACTATTAAAATAATTAAATTTCCGGTATTCGAATCCAAAACTGGAATGGTAAAAATTTGAGATTGTTTGCTCTTGCATATAATTAAAAACTCAGATATGACAACCTATGTTTTTTTTAAAAAATACTTTGAATTTAAAAAATTTTTAATGGATAATCATAGATTTTCTATTTATTAATTATAAAAATATCTTAATGTAATTTTTGAGTTTTTTTATTTCAGTGTACCCCAAAATTTATATTTATTTAGCTATGATTATAATTTCTATTTTTTATGTTTGAATGGGATATAATTTATAAGTATATAACGCTAAATAAAACTCATCTACTCTTATTTGATATATGGGATTTTTTATGACACTTATAACACTGAAAAATTGAAGTTTAAAATTTTTTTATACTTTGATTATTAAATCTATTAAAATTTTATTTTATTTTCGATTTTTTATTGTTAAAATCACCAAATTAGATCTTTTTATGCTAAATTATATTGAAAAAAATCCAAATAAATATCCGAATTCAATATTTTCTATCCTTAGTAAACAATTTTTTTAAAAAATTAGTAATTTGAAATTTATTACAATAAAAATTTAAAAATTATTTAAAAAATTACTCACTGTAGAACTGTTTGACATATTAAGCAATAAGATTAATTTTTTTTTTTTTATTCTACTTAATAATTTTTTATTATTAATTTAAAAAAAACTTTAGCTAGAAAAAAATAATTCTTTACTCAGACCAAAATAAAAGATATTAAGTTTTATTTAAATATAATGCTAAAATATTTATCAAAAGATGAATCAATACTATTAAGTTCATTAGCTTCATGGTGTAGATTTTTTAAAACTATAAATATTCAAATCAGCATAGATTTGCACTTAATTTTTTTTTAAAAAAATAATAATAAATGTAAAATAAATCATGCCCAAAAATTATTGATTTGTTGCGTTAATTATTATAAAATAGTTTTGTAAAAATCTTAATTCAAAGAATCATTTGATTTAAAAATTAGGAAAAAATCAGATAGTTTTAATCAAATAAATGTTTGATATTATAAAAATTTAAACTTGGTTATTTTTTCTAGTGTTTTTTTTTTGTGTCGCTATTAAGTTTTTATTTTAACTGATTATACGTAAAAACTAAGTTTAAAAAATAAAAATAAAAATATTTTCAAATTTCTTAATATAAATAGAATATTTTAAATTCATTTTTTTTATTCTAGTTTTTTTCTTTATATCCACTATTTTTGTCTAAAACTACGACCTAAACCCGTTTTCATCTACTCAAAAAAAAGCGAAATAATTTATTTGCACTTTCAGAATTAAAATTTATTAATATAAATAATTTTTTAATCCTCTTTAAAAATTACTATTTTTCAAGAATTTCCTTTTCATCGGTCTATTTTTCGAAAAAACATATGTTTTTAATTGTTTTATGGAAACAAATTTAGTTAAGTTTGCATGTATTTGTATTTTCAGAGATCAATACGGTATCTAAAGATACCAGAGTGATAAATTATGCCTATAATAGCTATTTTTTATTCTATATTATTGAAGAGGATTTTATTTTATTTTAAATGATAGTTTAATTTTAAATAAATCTATAACACAATGCTTCATTATAATAATTACTAATACAACTAATTATGAAATTTTTTTTGAAAATGTATTGTTAAAAAATTAAGTTTCGAATGTTATAAAAATAAATTTGTTGATAAGATATTTGAAATTTTCTTTATCAATATTATATATCTTTAATAGTATATAACTTTAAAATGAAATTCTGGATTTTTTATTAGCACAGTAAACTTAAAATTAAAAATGAATCTTTAAAGTAGAGTTACATAAACAATTATTGTTAAAAAATTTCCCTGGCTATCATAAACCAGTAAAAAAAACCTGAAGTTGCTAAAGAGATTATAATTTGATTTTAAATAGATAAATTTATCTTTTTTTGAATTATCAAATTTTTTTATTTTTATGAATCCTTATTTATATCGAAATAAATAAATAAATTTTTTCTCTTTCCAAGAATTTATTTCAATTTTATCAACATCTTATAGTTTAATATAAATAAATAAATTAAATTTCAATAATGTTTATTTTCTTCATATAGGGATTTTTAATGAATTTTTTTTAAAAGCAAGATTATTTTGTATATATAATGTTTAAAAGCCTTTAAATTCAATTGATTTTACAAAAATTATCTTAGATATATTCAGATTATCATTCGTAATACCAGTTTTTTTTCGGTTTTTTATGTAAAATGTAAGTTTGTCTCAATGAATTTTTTATTTTAGGAAAATTTAGTTTTTTATAAATATGGATTTCCGATTATTTTTAGGGCTATTTAGTCTCTGTTAGTTCTATATGAATTAAATATTGTAATTTTTTTAAAAATGAAATAATATTTACATTTTAAATTCATTCAATCAAGTGAATTATTATGCCAAAGATATTTTAATAGTGGAAAAATAATATTGCTTACTTTCCGAAAATAATATTATTTGAATTTTTTTACAATAATATTATTTCTAAAAAATACTTTATTATTTATTTTTGAAAATAAATACCAAAAAAATATATATGTAAATAACAGTTAAATCTTGACACAGACCTATTTAAATTTTTTAGAATATTCAAAATATCATATTCAGAATAACCGAATTCTACTTTGACCTAATTCAAATGTTATTTTCTAATATTCTTCTCTAACAAAATCTTTTATATCTATAAAATATTGTCTAACAAGAGATTAACACTAATAAAAACACATGCATCTTTAAAAATTATATAGAAAAAAATTCATCTATATCAACCGCACAAAATCAAAAATATTTTTATCAAGTTACTTCAAAATAATTTTATTCAAAAATAGAATGAATTTACTTTTCATACGAATTTAATTGGAGAAAAATTTATCCATGTAATTTAAATCAATTAAAACGGTTATTCAAGTGGTTAAAAAAATATTAATACAAGTAAAATAACGCTATTTTTAAAATTTCAAAAATAAATAATAATAAAAATATCTTAATCTTCATTAATAAAATCATAAAAATCTAATTATAATTCTTTTTCGAAATATTTATTTATATTTATATAAGCTTTTTATTTTATTTAACAGATAAAAATTGTGAAAAAACCAAATAATTGAGTATCAGCCAAATTATAATCCAATTTAAACCTTTTTTTTTACAACAGTAGTTATAAATCTCGGATATGAAATAATATAATTAAGATTTTTAATAATAAATATGGATTTAATTTTTTAATAAAAAAAAAATTCCATAAAAACCTTTAATTTTGATATTTAAAATTTAAGAGATAGATAACAAAATTTAATAAGGTTCGATTTTATTATTATTTTTAAAAATTTTTATCAGTTTAATATAAATTTATAAGAAATATTTTGAGATCAAAAAGAAAAAAATTTCTTTAGAAAAATACATCTTTTTAATACAACTCAATTTTGCAGTTCATAAGATAGGATTGATTAATAATAAGTTAATTAAGCTTTATCTATTTGAATGTAATATTTTTTTTATATTTTTTTTTGGTTTTGAAATAAAGTTTATGGAAAAAAATATTTTAGGTGCATCTGTAAAAATAGTTCTACTTTTAACTATATATATGATTGTAAAAATCGATTACTTTTTCTAGAAATTAGGTTGAAGATATTATAGAATAAAAAATTATTATATTATAAAAAGCTCTATGTTTATTCTCTTGCTCGATCTTAATATCTTTATTAAAAATTTCACCATTGACACAAGAAAGTTATTAATTTCTGTAATTTAAAGTAAGTTTACAATCAAGGTATTAGAACCATGAATTTTTTTTTTATCTGATACCATTTTTTCAACATTGAACTAAATAAATGTATTGTGGTTTAAATTTTTTTAAAAAAAATAAAAAGATTAAGATTATTGCAGAATTACGATTTTTTTTTTTGAAAAAATAAAATTTAATATTTCTTATATTTTAAGATACTAACATTTTAAAAATTGAAAAATAAAACTAAAAATTATTTTATTAAAACTAACAATAAACAATCAAGTTTTTAATTCCCCCCAAAAAATCTAAATTTTATAAATCTGATACTATTAATATTATAAAAAAAACAATAAAATTATAAATGTTTGAATTTTTTTAATTTTTAACCTGTTTATAATTGATGAGACTTTTATATTTATTAATATGGATTGATAGTTTTTTTATATTTTTTTGAGATAGATATGTCTAGATTTAAAAAAAATCATCTATTTTTTCAATTTTTTTTTTTAATTTGGGTTACGAGGGTCGTAAGACCTTTTTTTATTATTATCCATATTTTGATTTTTATTTTCTCTTCCTCTTAATATTTAAGAATATAATTTTATATTATGATAATAAAATATGATCTTTTAACATTAAATATTGTCTAATATACTTTTTAGTTTTATTTAACGGATTATTTATAGATTGCTAAATATTATTTCGATATTCAATTTAATTTTGAAATTCGAAAAATTAACACTAAAATAAAATTATTATAAATATACAATATTATATAATTTATCAATTAGATTTAAAAAATTTATTTTTTATAAATTTAACGAAAGAGCATTGAAAAAAATAGATTAGAATATTATAACATAACATAAATTTTTTTTAATTATCAGATTTATTTGAGTTTTTTCAAATAAATTAAATTAAAAATAATTCTATTTAAATTATGAATATTTTTAAAATAAATTTAGCGCTTTTTTTCAATTTAAATTTAAATTTAAATTTAATTTTTTATTTATATTTTGATTCATAGGTGGATGAAAAAATAATTTTTCTGAAATTAATAAAACAATTCTCCAATGATCTTCTCTTTTACTTTTTTTTTTGATTATATTTATAAATTTCATTTTCTCATTTAATAAAATAACGTTTCTTGTATTTAATTTATAAATAGCTTTCATACTATGATTTTTTTTTTTGAAATTTCAATTTATACAATTTTTAGTAAAAAAAATCGTTTAATTCCATAGGATTAATATCAGATAATATATAAAATAAATTTTATAAACCCTTTTTTTCTTTTTTAGAAGTTGGAGATGGTTTATTCTTCAATATGTCATGCCAGCTTTTTAACCATAAAACTTCAAATTTTTAAAAACTTTGGGTGCTTTTTTATTTTTTTGCATCTCAGTAATTCCCTAAAACGTTTTATGTTTCGAGAAAAAAAAATATTTAAATGTCATAGATTAAGTGAAAACCCCGTTATTTCATCTGAAGAACTGTCTTGGTTAAATATCTTTTATACTTCTTAAATAAAAGCTATATTCGATAATTTAATAAATCTCAGCTCTTAATAAAATATCTATTTTATAATATAAAACTGAGTTTTTCTCAACTATATAAATAAAAATTTCAAATAATGGTATCTGTGAATTATAATTCATCCTTATAAGAGGGATTTTTTTAATTAAAACTATAATAAATACCTGTTATAATTCTTTTCAAATATATTAGTACAAAATGAGATAATTTTTTTTAAAGATTTTTTTACTAATATCTTCTTTTAAAAGAATATCAAAATAAATATAAATAAATTTTCGAAAAAATTATTTGTGAATCATAAAAAATATTATTTGTATAACTTTAAAAGCTTTAAACTTATTAAATTAGGGATAAAGAAATTTTAACTAATTAAAATATTTGAAATATAATCTATCAGGTAATTTTATTACATATTTTTTTACTCTTAAAAATGTAAAATCATAATGGATTATGTAAATTGATACAAAATTAAATATATCATATCATAAAAATCATTAAAACGGTACATATTTATCCAAATCAGGCTATTTTTATTGATTATATATATTTAGTTTTAATATATTTTTCATTTAATAATAAATAGCCTCTATTATTAATCTATCTAATTGAAATATATAATCTATTAAGGATTTGGTTTTTTTATATTTAAAGTGTAAAAAGTATAGTATATTTTGTAGAATCAATGATTATATTTTGAATTAAACATTAAGAAGTTGTTTTTAATAATAAAAAGATATGTCTAAATACAATAATATGATATATTTAAATTTGCTTGTTTTTTGATTAAAAATTTTGTTAATATTTAAGTTAAAGTGAAAAAAATTGATGCTTTAAACTAATAAAAGAGCTTATAAATTACTAGACTTATTGTTTTTAGTAGTAAAAAATAATTTTATAGCAAAAAAATAATTAAAAAATTAGTTTTATGTCAATAAATAGGCTAATATATGTGAAAGGCTCAACTTAATGACTTTTTCTATCCATTTTTAGAGCAATAAAATGCAATATATTTATACTATACAACTAATAATTCATATTCATATAATTTTAAACTACTAATGTATTGGTGTGTTTTTTTTCTATTAGTGATTAAAGTATAATAAATATTTACTCATATAATCTGAAGTGAAAATAACGAGATGTCACAGCATTAATTAAATAGCTATGTGTAATTATTGAACTTATTTTATGCAAAGAGAAAAAAAATAATTAATTATTGAATTTTGACTAACCAAAAATAAAAATAAAATTCGTAAATAATAACTGAACCCACAAAAATAGTCGCACAAGGAATATATCTAAAATCGGATTTTTATTTTATAAAATATTAATTTTGGGCACTGTTAACTTCAAAAAAAAGGAAAAAATACTAATTATTAGTTTAAAATCATTGAAAATTTATTTCGCACATATAAATATAGTTTAAGAGCATCAAATTATTAAATATATTTATTAATTCAAAATAAATAACTAAATAAAACAAAAAAACTAATATCTGCACAAACTACAAAAAAATTAAACTAAAAAACTAACCAATATGAACCAAGAAACCATAAAATCGGACTATAAGTTAATTGATGTTCAGAGACAGCTCCGGTTACCAAATTTCAACTAACTAATATGAGTATGCAAAAAAGTAGCATGAAACCCCACATCATATATTTTTTTTTTAATTTGATATTTTAAAAATAGATTCTTAAAATATAAAACTATTTAATACTTATTTCTGAATTAAAATTTTGTATTTGTGATAGCGAATTTGTAAGTTCGAATGATTAAAAAAATACATTTGCTAAAATTATACTATAATGATAGCCCCTTTTTCTAAGTTAAAGTTTAAATTTATAAAAAAAATCAGCATTAGACAAATTTTTGTATAAGAAATCATATGGCTATAAAATTATATCTCGAATATTACAGTTTTTTTTCACTTTTTTAGTAATAAAAATTCTAAATAAAATTCTAAATAAAAAAAATCAGTTACTGGTGGAACTATTAGCCAATCATATCTTAAGATGAAGAGAATAAGTTATTAAAATTCTAAACACGCTTTTTTATTGGAATAAGAGTATAAACTTAAATAGAAAAATGAAATTTAAATTTTAAAGATTTTCTGAATACCAGCTTAATATTTTTTAACTAATATAAAAATTTATTGAGTATTTTTTTTATAATTATTAATTATACAAAGATTGAAGTTTTAAATTTCTGTTGCAATCTAATTAACTTAGTGTGAAAAAATATGTTCCATTTATTTGATTTGTCTGAGATGATTGTTTAATAAGAATTTAAATATTTTTTTATGAATTATCATAATTTTTTATCACTTGAATAACTATAATTTTTTAAAATTTTTTTTAAAAATTTAACCAGATTACGATTTTTTTTTTTTAAAAAAAAAATAATGAAAATAAAAAAAATTTTAAAAAAATTTTGTACTAAAAACTTTCTAAATATTTTCACATCATTATACCAAAAAAGTTAGTATTATTATTTTATTTATTCATCTATTTATCTTCTAATAACAATAAATATAGTTCTGTCGTTTTTTTTATGCGCTTTAATTAATTTCTGTTTTTTAAATTACATATGACTCAAGTAATTTATTATTTAATTTAATTTAATATTTTTTTTATAAATAACATATTTTTTTGTTCTTTCGGTTGTAAATTTGGTAGAAGATATTTAAAATAATGAATTTAAAAAAAAAATTTAAAAAAAAATATATCTCATAAATTCTATTTTTTTTCTTTTGAAGTTAAAATACGTGAATATTGACCATTTGATATATTATTTTGAACTTATTACTTATTAAAATATTTTTGTGAGAAAACTTGATAGTACTAAATTAATAGAATGAATTTTAATTAAAATCATACATCCATGTATATTTCTGGTATTTAATTTTATTATATTCAAGCTTTGAATAATTTTTCTACTTTTTAAATAAATCAGAAGTCTAAACTTATAAAGAAATCCTCACTTAAAATGCAAATCCTAGCTCAATATAAGGTCTTTAATTTATCTTATCAATATATAAAATCCTAAAAATTAAAAATATTTATTATTTTTTCAATAAAAAAATAATACCTTTTGACAGATCATTATCCAAACCTAAATTTTAAGAATTTTTGAATTTATCTGATGAATTTTTTGCATATTTTTGCTAAAAATTTATTTTTTATTTCGTGAAAAAGCAGTAAAGGAAATCCAAATAATTTTCAATTTTTTTTTCTGGATACTATATTGTAAGGTAAAGGCACTAAAAAATCAGAAAGGAATTTAAAGAAAAATATTTTTTTATATTAAAAAGCTTTATTATTTTTAACATAAATAATTGCAAGATTTTAAGCCACGTATAAATAGAAAAAAGATCTTGAAAATAATTTTTATCACATTATACGCTGCCCCTAAAGTTATTCAATTGAAAATAAGGCCAGTGTATTATCAAATCAAAAATATATCCCTTTTTTCTTGGCAAATTTTTTTATTTATAATCCTAAATTTTAATTTTATCTATTTAAAACAATTTAATAAAAACATATAGTGCATGGGCGTTGTTTGGATCAATATAGAACCCCTGAAAAAATCCATCGGACATAGGGCTTACTCAAAAAATTTGAATATTATTTCGATAATCATTTTTCACACTTTTATAAATAAATCCCCCCAAAGCAAATCAGCCAAATTAAAATTTCTTTACTTATTATTTCTCAAAACATCATTTTGTAATTGAACGAAATTTATTTCAAAACGCTACGAAATTTTATTGATTTTTTATTCTAAACTAAAGTTAATCTTTATTATTATTGGAAAATAAATATATGTATTTTTTAATATTAAAATTATAGCTTTTATTTATTGCGAAAGACAGCATAATTTTTCTTCAAAAGAACTGTTAATTTAAAAAGAAAAATTTAATACTAATAAAAATAAAAATAATTTATATAATATGTACATATATTATTCAATAGTTTTTTTAACTTTTTTATGTTCGCTTTGTGATTTTGATTTAAACACCCTAAAAATTTTAAATTTCACATTTTTGTAAAATTAAAACACATTACGATTTTTTTGATTAAACAATAACCTATTATCTTATTTCGGTGAATAATATTGCTCTTTTCGATATTATTTTTTATTTAGAATTTTATATTAATGTGATTATTAAAATTTAATTAAAAGATAATATGTATTTGATTTATATAATTCTCTTTATTTTTTACATTATATATTATTATTTTTATCAATGATATATTTATATATTAAAAAAATATGAAATTTTTTAAAAAGTGTTTAAAAATTCTTTTTATTATATATTTATTCATTTATAAATTCATTTTCAACAAGGTAATTTATTTTTATATCACAGCTTTATTGTCACACAAAATAATTTTAGTTTTAAAATAGCAATTAAATATATTAATATTTATGTTAGTTCATATATAAATTAAAATTCAATTATTTATGTAATTATTTTTGAATAAAAATATATGATTATAATTTTTATAATTCTTCAAATTTCACAAAATAACCAACTCATAATTATAATTTTTTTATAAATTTATGAATTTTTGTTATGAATTTACAAAAGAAGCAAGTTAAATTTAGATTATCTAATTTTTATCCTCTTAATAATTTTTCCTGGATGTATATGGCTCATATCTAAAAATACTACTAGATTGGTTTTTTTTTAATTTTACTAGCTTATTTTATTGATAATAATTAGGTAGCTCTGAAAACCATTTTTTTATCGGTTAGCTATAAACTGCTATAAAATTAAGCTAATCGGTACAAAATTTCTCAAAATAATTCAAAATATGTAACTTGACACAAAATAAATTTCAGGGCCTAAATTATGGTAAAAAATTCACATAATTGGTACAATTAATGAAATTATTTTTAATTGGTTAATTCTGAAGTAAAAAAAAATCACTGGATTAATTATGTTTGGATATCTCATATGTTTTTAGTTTGAAATTTTAATATTAAGCTTTTTCGATCGTTAGAAAGTGTAATAAATAAATTAGAGGCTCTATAATAAAGTTTGAAAAGTTATTTTCAAATTCATTATTCATTTAGAATGAAAAAAATGTATGGAGTTTTTCTTAATCGGGGTATAATTACGAAAAAAACATCAATCAAACACCACCAAAATTCATGGATCATATGTTATTGCTAGTAAGGTGCTATCATAAGCACAAAAAGTGATTAGGTTAATACACAAAATGAAAATTAATTGGAGTTCCATAAATAGAGAGAAATATCATTAGAGGACTCTTCAATCTCACCACTGGACCTACAGATTTTTTTTATTTGAACCTTTCTAATACCTCACCTAAACAAAATTTGACATAAATATTTCAATTCTATAAAGTTATATTATTGATACTTATATGTGTTATAATTTTCCTTTATTGATTTCCAGCTTTTATTAAATATAGATTAATATTAGTTTTTCGTTTTATTCTATAATTTAATAAAGCTTACATATAAGTTTTTTTATGAAATACACATATTGAAATAACATCATTTGACATAAATAAAGTAACAAACGATTAGATTCTGGATATAGTATATACATATTTAGAAGTGTAAGAGCAGAAAAATATCCCCTTTCTTTTACAATACCAATTAATAGCGGTCTATTAGATCGCCAACTGGGATAAAGTATTACAACAATAAGAGAGGGTGCCGGTACTAAGAAAAATAGAACATTCTGTAAAGAGAGGACATATAGTAAATAAAGACGGTGTCTATTATTTGG
The DNA here is from genome assembly GCA_001953115.1 of Smittium mucronatum. Taxonomy (NCBI): domain Eukaryota; kingdom Fungi; phylum Kickxellomycota; class Harpellomycetes; order Harpellales; family Legeriomycetaceae; genus Smittium; species Smittium mucronatum. Next base: position 32,263 of record LSSL01003266.1, on the reverse strand, counting down.
TTTCAAATCTTTAGAATTCAAAGGCTTAAAAACACGCCATGGAGCTTAATTTTGTTATATGGGGGTTTTATTTTCTTTTACTTATAAATAATAGCATTTAAAAGAGAATGAGAGGGCATGGAAAAATCAGAATCAATAAACCTAGCGTTTCTAAAAATTTATAAAGACATCTACTTATTATAGTTAGTAATTTAGAATTATACTCTTTTGACTCGGTCTCAATTTCCATCTTTTACTTTAAATTTTGACAAGAAAAAAATAAATTTCGGTTTATAATAAACATATTCTAACTCTTGCATTTTAAATCCACGGAAAAGAAAAAAAAACAAACATAAAAAACATAAAAATAAAAATAAGCATAAAAATTATATACATAGAGAAATAAACATACGATTATCATTATAAGTCAAAGCTTTGAATTGTAAATTTAACGGCATGCACAAGTCAAATTTCCAAAAGATCCCTACGCCCCAGAAATGAGACTCAGGGGAGCATTCTGTTATTGAGGCCCTCTATAAAAAAACCGAACCCAGTAGTAATAACCCCATCGGAGTAACAAAAACTACAATACATATTTCTAGTAATTGAACAGATGCCTTTAGCGACTGCAAAAATATCCGATCCGAAAGATATATGAAATTTTTTACATAACATTAAACTAATAATTTCACCCCGTTTGTGTTTATAAAAAATAACTAAATTCAAATTTATGCCATTTATTTTAAAATTATATTCTTAGATTTATTTATGAATCAATTAGGAAGTCTAAGAAATGGGGTTCGTTAATTTTAATTTATGAATTTCCAATATAAAATAGATGTTTTATATTCACTTCAATCAATATTTTTTTAAAAATAAATCAAATAAAGAATGAACGTACAGAATATGAAACTCAAGTTGAAATTCACCTTAAGTTCTGAGCTTATTGTTTAATTAAATCAAAATTTATTTCTAAAAAAAATCTTTTCAAATTGCCGGCCAAGCTAGAAAATTTTCCACACTTAATTAGGTAACATTTATGATTAAGTCATGAAGATAAGAAAAATTTATTCTTGAATTTTTTTTATTGTATTTATATATCTTTTTGGAATAATGCTTAATTCACCTTTTTATTTATAAATAAGAAGTATTTAATATCTATACAATCCTTTTTTTTGATTTTAATCTATTTATTTTTGAATAAAAAGATATATATATAAAATAAATTATTTGCGTCTCAATGACACATTTTTCTGAATCTATTTTGGTCTTCCTCTTTTTTTTGTGCAAGAAAAAATAGTAGCTTTTATCAAATAGAGCTTATTGATAGATTTAAGGTAGTTGTATACTTAATGACATTTTTTTACCCTTGACATAACTTAAGAAACTGAAAATGACGTCTTTCAGGTTGTTAAGGTTATCCAAAGCTGATGTTATTTTATGTTTTTGATGGAACGCTTTGCTTAATCTCCAGATTTCAAGATTGAAATACTTATCCTTAAATTTTTTTTGAAAACGATCAAAACTAACAGCTTCTTCTGAGACTATTTGGTGTAATTAATATCACTGCAAATTATATTTAAAGTCATTTTTATGTTGATGATTGATATTTCGTATTTATTGTATAAAGGAAAGTTGATATTGGGATTCGTTTCGGAATACAGAATGGTATTATAGAAATCCATTCATTTATAAAGATATTAGATCTCATTTTCTCCAATTCAAATACTTTTTCTTCAGGGTGAGATTGAATCTCTCCAAGCAATTATTTGTGCTAGGTTGGTACAGATTCGATCCCTCGAACCAGTTTTTATTGCTATTTATGCTTTTCTCAAAAATTGCTTACAAAAAAGTCAACATCTCTTAAAATCGAACATTTTTTGGTGAAAATTGTGTTTATTACGCTGAATATTTCTTTTGAACTTGAAAGTTGAAAAAAATTTACATCGTCTAGAATTCCTTTAGCAAAATCCCTAGGAACATATTTAAGATCCTTCTTAACGTTTCAAAATACATGAACCCAATAATTTATTCTTATACATCCAACGTCTAATTCATGTACATCACGTGTTATTAAGGCAACGAAATCGGATATTACGTGCGTGGGATTAAAGATTATATAGTGTTTGAAAACCTCCTTCCTTAATTCGTTTAAAACCCAAGAGTAGCTCTCCCATGACCATTAGTTACCACTGCAATTCCAGATAAAATGATGGTTACATTGATATCAGAAATCCCAACAACTATTTATGTGTATAAAATATCAATAAGACTACAAGTTGATCAAAATATATAAAATATCAGATTTTTTTGCGTAATTTATAAATTTTTCAGATTCAGTTAAATTCTGATATTACCAAAAAAAATAGTTTATCGAAAAATAATTTAAGAGTATTATTAAAATTTAAAATTCCAGCAAAAATATAACATGAAATCTTACCACGAATAATAGATTAGCTGCATATACATATGCTTTTTAATTTTCTATTGTATCGAAATAATTGTTTTTTGAAGATAATATAGACGTCTCTGAAGTAGTAATTCTAGCTATTAGTTGTTATTATTATATTTGCCCAGTATTATTTTTATATTCTTACTACTGATATCGACTCCGATATTGATAATATCTTTTTTGAATTCCCAAGGACTTATAAATCCGCTAGTATTAAGGTCAAAAAAATTTTCATTATGTCTTGAGTTTCATGAGAAAAAATAAACATATCAGAATGAATCTAAGACTTATAATCTTACTCGAATTGTTTTCGTTTTAATAAAACCTATTTTGGACGTCACGCATGAGAATTTATTTTTATTTTTGCAGCAGTAAATTATTTGAAGACATCATTTGAGACGTCTTGTAAAGAGAATTCTCATTCAGGAAGTATTATGACTTCTTCGGAAGAAGAAATATTGCAAAAAAAAAACTCCTAATTAATTTTTATACCTCCTATTAGAAGTCACCTAAATCAATCCCTTTATAAGAAATAAAGGGGATATTTTTTAAACTGAGAATTTTGTGCATAATGCCAATCTAATTTAATAATTAATTTTGAAATTTCAATCCAATTTTTTTGAAATACATAATAAGATTTATTAAATAATAAAAAAATAACAAAACTCACCAAAAAAAACTACTTTGAAAATAAAAACTTGAAATCTGTGTAAATCATTTTATCCAGCCAATAATGTTATATTTAATTATTTTTATCGAAAATATTGATTTTGTATCAAAAATAATTACTAAATATCTAATTATGTATTTATAAACAAAACTACTATGAATTTACTTGATTTTTCATTTTTAAAGTTTATTTTGTATCAAATTATTTTTAGCCTTTTTTTATCTATTTCATTTAATAATAAAAGATATAGAAATATTTCTATTATATAAATATATTTTAAAACAGATTCTGTGAGATTTAATGATTTAAATTTCACTTTGCGCTATTAACATTGAATTTTTAGTTTCAAATCAGAATGAAAATATAAAAAAATTATTTGAAATATTTAAATTGTAAAAATATTATAAAAAAAAATGGATAATTTAAAAATTTATTCAAGTTAAAATTAAGAGAATTTCATTATAAAAAATATAAATATTTAAAATTATTTTATAAATTTGATTTTAACACCTTTAATTTTTTTTTAATTTTGATACTTTTACTTTATTTTTATAATTTCGATTTATCTTGAAAATTATTTATCTAAATTATTAAAAATAGGAGTACTTTGAATCATCTGAAAATTGATTCTAATATGAGAAATTGAAATTTTAAATATTTTGATATTGAATATTGGCTTATAAAATTAATTTTCTGCTTAGAATACAACTTAATAACCATAAATTCTTAATTTTTAGTCAATTTTTTTCTATAAATATTTTATATATTATTATATATACTTCTTTTTCATCGTCTTTTTTACTCGTAAAAACGATTTTTAATATATTTTTACTTTTTAAATAGACTAAATATTCCAAAAAATTTAGAGGTGCTATAAAATTTCTTAGATTTCACATTTAATAGATCCTACTATCAAAACAATCAAAACTTTTTCTTTATAAACAGAATTCAATTTTTTATCTATAAAAAAAATAATCTGCAATTTTTTTTATAGAATAAATACGCTAAATTCTAATGCTTTTTTTTTCTTAAAAAAAATTTCTTGATAATTTCAAGCACCAAACTCTAATTCATAGCTTATGGAATTTAATTCTTTTTACACTTTTTTAATAATTAATAATTTTTGTAGTTACATCTTTCAATATATCTAAATGTGATTTAAAAAAAAATTACGGAAAGAGATTGAATATGTGTCTGTTCTAAAAAAAATAAGAAAATTATAATTTAACATTTTTTTCGAAAATTCATAAAAAAAATATGATTTATATGATCTAATTTCGCTGTTTTTAATAGCTGTTATTTATTCCAGGTTTATATTTCCTACATCTAATAATATTAATGAGGCGATGTAGCAGATTCAATCCTTTTAATTTTATTATTCATTGGAATATTCAGCCTAAAGTCATGATAATTATTTAAAAATTATATTATTCCAATTTCCATCAGTTTACTTTTATATCTGCAATAATTTAATTTTTTTCATGCAGTGATAAAATGAAGTTTGTATAAAAAGAGTTATTTTATCCTAATAACAGCTATCCCTTAACTCTATGATACCTATATATTTTTATCATGATGAAAACATATACTAGATTTTTTTATTTTTCTTTATACTTTTCAAATAGAAATGAAATTATTTTAACTTTTCATATGATTTTTAAATTTTTTGCAGTCAGCGCGATAATTTGGCTATCCAAAAAAAAATGGTATATTCATGCATATAATTGTGCTAATTAGAATTAATGTTGTATTTATTTAAAAAATAAAATTTCAAAACTTCTGATCAAATAAAATTAGCTTTTTATATAATTTAAATTACATTATAGTAAGTTTTATAACACTGAAATTTTTTTCAATAGTTATAATTTGTTTTGAATTCGTTCATCAAATTTTTTACATAAATAGGCACTAATCAGTTGATATGAAATTATATAACTTTTTTTAAAATTTTCCAATTAACCTTTTATTGATAAAAAATATCAACTCCTAAAAATCTTTTTTTTGTTTTTTGATTTTTTTTACCTTCAGTATTGATGCACCGTGTATAAGAGTTATTAGATATATTATTTTGATTAATATACTTTAAATATTTCTTATTTTCAATTATGAGACCCCAATAACACATTTTAAAATTTTAGATATTGTTCTTATTTGGTAATTTCATAAGATTTTTTAAATTTAATATTTGTCGCTTTAAGTAAATAACCTGTTTAAATTATCACAAAAAAAAATAGTGTTATTACACATATTCACTTCATATTCTATTTATAGTATTAGAAAAATCAAATTTTCCATATAAATTGCAAATATTTTCACAATCTTCTCAAAAATTTCAAAAAAGAGGGGCATAAATGATTATTTAAGGTGCCCTTATAAAAATTTTAATGTAAATATTTAATTCCTAGAATTTTTATTCTGTATCTATTGATGGTTTTTTAGGTAATTTATTCATTTCACATATCTTATTGATGTTTTCTTTGGCTATACCTATGTTATTAAGTTTGATACCCATGTAATAGTGTTTTTTTATAGTTAGATTTGGTTCTTTTGCTATAAAATTACTAGATTTCTCCTGATTAAAATAAAAATTTCTTATCATTAATATTAAATAATCCATTTTTTGTTATACATTATTCTTGAGTTCAAAAGAAAGAGTATTTTACATTTATATTATAAATTTACCAACAATTTCTATGAGCTTATTTGGAAAAAAATTAGTAAAATTAGGTATAAATTATGTATTATTTCGGCTATTTGATTAATCTTGATTTATTTTTTTAATATTAAATGAAAATAAAGGTGCCATGAATTATTATTATGGGATTTTCTAATTCTTAAATTATTTTACAAACTTTGAAATCAAGATTATTGAAGTATGATTTCAAGGATATTTTTTAGATTTTTTAAAGAAAATTTTAATTTCAAAAACTGTAAATTTTATTCGAAGGTATTTTTATGTATTTGAGATCTGATATAATTTTTTAATGGGTATCTATTTCTTTGAGCTAAATAAATATAATTCAAATCTTATAAAACTTACAGATATTTATTCTTTTCAGGTGATTTTGAGTACACGAATTTCGAAAAAAAAAAACTTCTTCTTTGGTTTCACTTATTCATTGGAAATAAATCATCTTTTAAATATATTATTTGGTATTCTGATGTCTATTATTTATTTTTTATTTGATTATTTAAGTTAATAACCGGTTTTTTGCTACAAATTTGTGTATTAGTAGTATAATCCTCAAAAAAAAAAATTTAAATAATTAAATTTGCGTTTTTGATCTTTTAGAATTTTTTTTTTTCCTATCAAAATGGTCAAAAATTATTCTCTGGATTATTTAAAAAATATATAATATAATATTCTATTATTAGTTTTAAAAAACCAACTTAATTAATTTTAGATATAAGATGCAACTCCTAAAAGATCCGATAATTCGTAATAACATTTAAAATTTTTAAAATATTCAATAAATTTAAATAGTTTTTTTCCAATATGTCAAATAGTTTGATTAAAAGATTTTTATATCGATTCAATTTTTCTTTTCCAAAATATTTTGTATTTTTCTTCCATTATCATTCAAGGCTAATATGAATATTTTATAACATAAAAATAATTTTTTTGTGATTTATATGTTTAGACTTAAGAAAAATCAGAGCTAAAATATTAGTCTAAAATTAGATAAAAATAATATCCTTTCTAAAAAAAAAGTGTTAAACTAAAAAGAGTAATTCGGATATTGATCAATATATTTTTTAAAGATGTTTTATTTAAATATGATTCAACTAAAATATATCTGAAATAAAATTAGGGCGAGTTTGTAATTAATTTTCATTTTTTTTTAACTCAGTATCTTTAAACTTTGAGATTATAAATTTATTGTGATTTTTATCGTATAAAATCTTATCAGCGGGAGTTATTTTAATTCAGAGTTTATTTTTAGCAAGTAGATGCTTAAAGGTAATTGTTACATAAATTCCCTCAAAACTAATTTTTAAGTGAATAAAGGTATTTTTATTTGATATTATACTGTTAATTTTTATTCATACTTATTTAATTATAATTCGATTAATTTTTATTGTTTTTCTCGAAAAAATCTGTCATTATCTTCATTAACTCATCTTTAGAAATTAAAAAAAACAATTAGCATCAATTTTTTTATATTTTTTATCAGAAATTATATTTCAATATCAAAACTCTAATTAAATAACCCTCCAAATAAAAATAATTGTTTACACTAAATAAAAAACCCAGATAATTCAGTAAATATTTATAGATTTTTTGATAAAGGATATCTGCTGGCATCAACTGGATTATTTAAAAATCAAAAAATCTTTTTAGAAATAATCCACTCATCTCTTTTTGGGATATATATTTTGAATAGCTTCAATTATTAGTAATAGTTCATGAGTTTCTAATAATCCAGGTTTTTTTCATATAGAACCGCTAAAAACTAATATCCAACTATCTAAAAATTGAAGATATAAAAAGTTTAATTTTTCTGTTATTATTAATTATTAGTTATCTTTTAGAGTCGGTTTGGTAATAAATTTTCTATTTTTTTCGGTTTTTTTAATAATAGGAGATGTAAAACGACTAATAAAATGTATAAACCAGGTTTAAATATGTTTGATTCAAAATACTTTATATAATTATACCTTAATTCCGTAAATCACAAATCTATAGAGCCAAAAATATAACAATTTTTAATTAGTGTTATAATTACCCAATCTAATAATGATCTATTGAAAAATTTAAACTCTCTATCGACAAAATAAAGTACTATTTTAATAAATTTAATTATTAATAAACTAAATATTTTGAAAATTTTATTATTTATCCATTTAAATCCTATAATAAAATTATTCTAACCAACTTCAGATAATAGCAATTTTATTTAATCTACCAATATTTAAAGAATTAATGTGATTAAAAAGCTTTATGTTTAGTTTTCTAATCACATTTATCGGGAAACCTTGTTTGATAATTTTTTTTAAACGATATCAATTAGGAGATAATTATTCCTATTAAGAGGTTCAGATTTTTTAATGGAATAAAACATAATTATATTTTTCTTGTATGTATAATACTCAATTTGAGAATTTTTTTTATATGGCTCATGCTAATTTCGAAAATTTCCACGTACTCATGATATAATTAGTTTTATTCAAATAGATATCATTAATAAAATAATAGGGCTAATTTATTTTATAAAAAATATCTAGGGTTTTCCATCCTATAACTTTTTATTGTTCCAAATATTCCAAAAAATGATTGATTAAATTTTATTATCAACGTACATTTCATAGCTTTTTAAATGAAAAATGAGAGAAAAATGAAGCTCTGTAATTTTATTTGTGCCTAGAAATTGAAAATTTTTACGAAACTTCAAAAAAAACATTTTTTCAACTAAAAATTAATACATGTAAAATTTGGAAAATAGTAAAATAAAATAAAATTCTCAGAATTTCATCTTTTTTAAATTAAATAAAAAATAGATTTAAAACGGATCCTATTTAATTGTGAGCTAAACCACAAAAGGGTGTGAAAATTTTCAGATATTTATAAGCAGCTGAGAACTTTACGATAAATTATTTGAATTCATGAAATATCCAAAAATGAGTTTACGAACATACTTATGTTTTAAAATTTAAAAATAAAAATTTAATTCGGAAAGAAATGCAGTTAAGGAAGTAAGATAATATTGGAAGACTAAATGTGAAACTATGCACAAATATTTTTTCAATTTAACTAAGGATAATTAAACCATATTTCTATATTTATATGATACTAATTCAAAATAAAATTTTGTAGAGACTGGAGGCATATATCCTATGAACGTTTTAGTTTTGGGAAGAGTTTTAAAATCTATCTGGTTTTCTAAATTGATTTATTGAAATCGGAAATAAGAGGAGGAAAGGGGGAAGGTTAAATAGTTCTAAGCTTGCCACCAAGTAATAGGTTATTATAATATTAAACTACATTAGAAAATATTTTGAGTTTGATAAAATTTATCGAGAACTTATGCTTTATCCACCTAGATATTTACTACTATAATCCCAAGTGCTGATATAATAATGAAAACTTTGCTGAGAAATTTTTATATATAATTAAAAAAAATTTTCTAATTGCCCCATCCATTATTATTGAGAAGTTAAATAGACTTAGGATTAATAGTTTACCTCTACCTATTTTATCAACAAAACTTCCGGATCTTATGCTGATTATCGAAAAATTATACAAATCGTTACGTTATTTTATAAAAAGAGAGAACATTCAGATACTAAATGTAAGATGTGAATTCATAATTATATCATCTGAAGTTTCGATTTATATGTCCTTTGATAAAAAATTAAAAGTTATATTTTTCAATGTTTAAAAAAAAAATATAATATATTTTATAATTAGCAAATCTCATTATTATTATAAATATTAAAAAATGGCTAATAGTGATTATATATTATTTGAAAAGAGTTATTGTGTAGCTATTTTAGAAATAATAATAACAAATTTACTCCGATCCAAATTAATGATCCTAAATAATATTAGACACTTGAGAATTTCCATGGCTTCCCATAAAATAATAAAAATACAAAGACAGAAATAGATCCCAGTGAAAATATGGTTATAGGATCTTTTTTGGTATTCTAAATGCATTATTGTATATTTTTAGAGACATTTACAGAGGTTATATTGGTAAACTATAACTTTTGACTGACATTTGAGTATAATAAACTAGCTACCACATATTTATGGGATCTATATGATATAATGACTAAAAATTGTATGTTTTATTAAATGTGTATTATTTCGTTTTCAACAAATTTATTTATATTTTAAAATTAAGTTATAAAAACCAATTTAAAAAATTTCACGCTACATACCATTAGCAATTATTGAATGCGTTGATGAGATTTAATGGAAATGTTCAAAAATTATTTGCTCCGTACCAGGATCGAACTGGTGATCTTCGCGTGACTCTATCATAGTTATTTGAACTATAAGCACGACGCATTAACCAGCTATGCTAACAGAGCATGAAAAAATGAGAATTCATAAATATAAATACATAGTATTTTAAAAGCCTGAGAAAAAAGAGGAATAGCTTTTTATTTCGAAAAAATTCAATAGAATAGAGTATACTCGTGCTTAACATAATAAAATTGTAAGTTTGAAAGTATTTGGGAAAAAATCCATTCTTCAGATTCAGATTTTAGTTATTAAGAAGACTTTTTTTGAATTTATTTCATTAAATTATTTTGTTTTTAATTTTTTGAAATAAATAAAATTTAATAAAAGAATATTAATTCTGGATAATTATTTTATCTAATAAAAAATCATCAATTTTAAGACCAATTAAAATTAAACCGTTCCAGGAAAACACCAAATTCTTTTAATAAAAATTGTAAAAAAGATCAAAAATATCGAAGCTCCCTATTTTTATTAGAAACTTCTTCCAAAAAGCATTACCCTTTTTATATTTTAAATTAAATTCTAAATATATATTAATAGGAAAATTTTTTGATATTATCTTTTTTCAAATGAATCACTTACAAAGATGGGAAAAAAGGATTAAGATTAAAATTTTTAGAGAAAAAAAATTCTTAGATCCACAAAAATCACCTTATTTTCACCATTTATGATCAATTAAGGTTGAAAAAAAATTATAGGTAAATTATACTCGAGACAAATATTATATTATTTTAGTCGGTTTGTGTAATCATCATCCTAAAAAATGCTTATTTTATGAAATTAAGTTTTTACATTGATGGAAAAATATCATTATTTTTAATATAAAAATCGAAAAAAAAAGCTGATAATAATAATTTTGTTGTGTGAGGTCTATCAGTATAGGTAAGAAATGATATTTATTATCTGCTTTTGGTTTACGTTTATTTACTTTGCTGAAACTTTTAGATAATATGGGAATGTGTTATTCTTTATTTAAATTTACTATTATTTTTTTTGCATTGGGCTGGTATAAAAAAAATTGGGTTTATTTCTCTTTTAAGTCGATTTGAACAAAAAAAATCCGTTTTTGTTTTAAAATATTGTTTTTTATTTTTTAGAATTTAGAATCAATAGAAATTAAAATTCGAACCTAAAAAAATTGGAATTCTATGGCAACTAGAAAAGGGGTTCCCTAAACCAAAACCCATTTTATATCAGTTTAATATATTTTTTTCACATAAAATTATGTAGCACTTATTTTAGTAAAATTTGAAAAAAACTATATTTTTTATTACAGCTTCTTCTTTTTTTTATCAATAGTTTTATAGGCAGATAAACTAGTAAAAATTATGTGTAAAAACATTTTTATAAAAATGCGAAAGGGGTAGAAAAGAATAGTATACTCATTACTACCGAATTCGTCTGTTGTTTTACTGACTGTGTGTCTATGGGAAATCGGGCTTATATATACCATCAGCTATATCCCACCAGGCCTTTCTTCAATTATCGTTTCCGTTTTAAAATAAATTATTAAGCAATTATTCTCAAATAGAGGTTTGGGTTACTAAAAAAATTAGGGTCACACAATAATTACTTATGATGTGTTAGCCAGACTAATTTTATCACTTCAGTAAAATATAATAAAATATTCTTTTTTACTTTTTTTTCCATTGTGCACTAAAAAATTTCTGTTTGAAATACATGAAAATTTATCCAAAAGTCCGCCATAAATAAGAATATCTTAAAAAAAATTAGAATTATAATAAATTTTTTACTAGATATTTTTATTGTTTCTATATTATTTTAAAAAAACTGGTTAAATGGTGTTGCAAATATTTTAATACTACTCTAATGAACCAATAGGCTTATTACATATAATAATTGATTTTTCCAATAGAGAAAATCTCTCATAAGCATAATCTGCGGCTAGAAAACTGGAAAAGGTATAGATACAAAATCTTGGCCATTATCGAATGGCTAAGATTTTCAACTTTTTTTCATCTCCTGGTATCTCATATCCAAATAAGTATATCTTATTTACCTTTTTTTTACTATTATTCTGTCTATTATTCACTCCCTCATCTACAAATTTACTTGAAAATTATATCCGGAATTGAAATACTGGAAATTTCGCACAATTTTTTATCAATAGTTAAAAAATAGAAAAATTTCATTTTTAAACATCATCTTTACAATTATAAATATTGAAAGTAAAATAGACTAAATTTTAGCATGTCAAAAATTGAGGAACTGTTGTTAGGTTAAAAATTTTAATATTAGCTAAAGTATAAGCGCCATTGCAACAATAATGCTATATATAAATAGATGAAGTGATAATTGAATCAGTTTATCCGCAAAAAACTCTTTTAAATATCTAGTCGGTGCTATTTATATTGTTCAAGTAATAAAAAATAGAAATTATTAATAATTTAAAGTATTAATGTGTAAAAAATGGTATCATTAAATAAAAGAAAATTGAATAAAAAAGTTTTGAAATACATTGATACGATTTAATAACTTGATAATTCATACTTTTTATAATAATCGATTACTTTGGTGTTAAGGAGGAAGTCCTACTAGAAATTCCACATAATTTTCAAACCTATCTAATTTCTAAATTTTAATAATATCATCTAAATAAAAAAATCTTTAAATAAAAAGTTTATGATTTTTCATAATTGATTTATTTTAGACATAAATTAGGTTAGATTTCTCTTGGGTGATATTTTCTGTAAGTATTAATTCACTTCACCATTACTTTTAATAAAAAAAAGCTATTTAAAAAGAATAATTTTTGTGAAAACCAAAAATATTATAATAAATCGAGATTATTACTATAAAAAATTGATAGAAATATCTTTTAAAACATTTTATATTCTTATAGACTGTTTTATCTATTGAAATTTATAATTTAAATATCAGATACGAATTTTCATTATTATAATATGGTTTATTTTGAGCCATTTCTATAAGAAAATTATTAATTTATGTCAATAATAATTCTGTAAATTTTCAGATAATGAGAAAATTTGCCCTTTATGGACCTGTAGATAAACTAATTTTATATTTTTTAAGTCAGTCTTGACACTATATAAGTAATATTTCTCACTATTGGATAAATATAAAAGCCGTCCAATTGTTGTATTTATAAATGGCAATTATGTAAAGCTGGATTTTTTGGATTACCACAAATGTTTAATTACCACAAAATTCGAAATTTTCTGTAAAAATAAATCTTAGAAAAAATTTATGAAATATTACCGGTCTTAAAATCACCTTTTATTATCGAAGTAAATGTTTAATGGCGATCAAATCACGCGTAAATTTTTAACAAGTGCCATATATTAGAAAAAATTAATATCTTATTCTTTTATTTTCTCACTATATTCATTCCAATTAGCCAACTCCCTCGATTTATGGAGATACTACAGCAGTAGAGGGGATTCGGGTGAAACTTTTACGAAAAACTTTCACTTTTTTGAATTTTTTTTGAATTAGTTTTTATAAATTTTTATTAAATTTAAAATGAATTTCCCGTAAAAAAAAATATTTTATGCTTTGATTGAATTAAATAATGACACTGAACACCCTTTTTAAATTAAATTAATGGAAAATAATTTATCATATAGTCACCGAGTAAGTAAATTAAAAGCCAGCAAAAAACATAAGACACAATTGAATTTTGGTGATTTCATCATAATAATATAAATATAATTTCTACTCGAATTTTTTTCAATTTATTCAAATTTTTTATATTAATTAATTTATTAAAATACAAACTGCTTGATTTTCGATTATATTACTTTTGCCTTTTCTGTTTTAGTTTGCATAAAAAAAAAATCTCTGTTCTGTCACTTTGATTAAGAATAAGATTTTTTTTTGTTTCATTTTATTTTTATATTTTATTTTTCTCGTATAATGATTTATGTTTTATTTATTTTTTTACAAATAATGCATGTATTTTTGCGTTATTTTTAAAATTTAATTATTCAAATCTATAATTTAATTTTATTTTGATTATTTTTTTTATCTGAAATTATTATTTACTAAAAATTTTATTGTAGATTTAAATTATCATTGGTACCGTGTATTACCAATTTTTTTTTTATTTCTGTTTTTCTCAATTTTAGATTGATAATTTTGATAACAGACTGTAAATATGAATGTTTTTAATGAAGATTCTATATTAACGAAAATACTTTTAAATTTTAATGAATGGTAGAAAATTGCCCTTTAAATTAATTTGATATACAACATTCAATTATTTCTTTGAAAATGATATAAATATTGGAAATACATAACATTGAAATCCTATTATATTTCCAAATGTGGTTATTTAATTTTTAATATATACTTTTGGTCTTATTTGCACGAATTTATTAATCCATAAATAATACATTTAACTTCAAATTACTTAGGAATCAATAGAACGGGTAAAAATTGAAAATAATTTTCCGAATTTCTATCAGAAATAATTTTATTCAATACTTTGACGCTTTCAATTTTATCAATCGCTTAATAAACACTAAAAAAAACAAATAGATTTCTTTATGTACCTATTTTCTAAATTTTTGTGATTTTATTAGCTATTTTTTTAATAAATTTTTTTAGAAGAATATATTAGACATATTTAAAAAATTTCTGATAAGTTCAGTTGTGGAATGTGAATTATTTTTTTGGAAAAATGGGAACCTTCTATTAACTTTTTATTATTTGATAAGATTTATTAAATAATTTTTTTGAAGCAAAAATATCTAATTTAACTGTATATTAAAAAAAATTAAGTCACACTGTAGGATGAATCATATTTGTAGTAAAAAAATAAGCTTTTATAACTTAATACTTGCGTGTGTAAAAAGTTGAAAATCTTCCAAAACGATGCTTATATAATTTTGTATAAATTTTTTGTTACAATGGATTATGAAATATCAAATCTTTTTTGCATATTTTCCAAGTTGTAGTTTTATGCTTATATTATGTTTTTTCATTTTTCATTTTTCATTTTCCATAAATTTAATTATTTTTCGACTTTTCGATTTGTACAAATAATTTAAAAAAAAATACGAATCTTGAATTAATATCCTTTGTGTAGTGAAAATTCAAATGTTTGAATTCTTAGCGTTTTCTGAAAATTTTGCCATACTTGAAAAATAATGGGCGGGCTGTCACAAAATATTTAAAATTGGACCACCAAAACTAGGAAGCGATTTATAATGGAAGAATTGAAGTCTTTTTATTTATGAAGTTTTTAATTATTGTTAATTGAATTATTTTTTTAAAAAAATCTTTATAGGCTGTAAAAATTCAAACTTGCAGATTATTTGTTCCAAACTGCAAATTTTGATTTTTAAAGTCTTAAAGATTTTATATACATTCATAAAACATTTAACATTTGTACATTTACTATTATTATGACTTTTGATGATATTTTAAGTTGACAGATCTATGTCTTTAAATTTTGATTGATGTCTGTTTATCATGAGTGTGTATAAATTCTTATGATGATTTTTTATTTTACTTACCATTTTTAATCAATTAAAACATACAAAATATATTTTTATTTTAACTGAATTTAATCGGTTTATAATTGTGTCAAGTTACACTTTATATTTATTTGGTTATATTAACATCAAATTTTGGCTTTTGAAACTCTAAATTGCCGATTATTTAATTTGTTATTTATAAATTCGAACTTCATTTAATATTTTATAAAAATTCCTGGAAAATACTATTTTATCATTTAATTTACAAAAAATATATTGTATAGTTTTTTTGATTTATTCTGCCTTTTTCTTACAAAAAATTCTAAAAAACACATCTGAATACAAAATTAATCCAAAATAGTTATTAAAAAGCCATTAGATTTTGAGTTTGGTAGGTAATAAATACCAAAAAAAAAATTAGGATAATTTTTTATTTTATAATTAAACTATTTCATCCTTATTAGATTATTTCCTGTCAATATTTACGATGGAATTTTCGATTTTTTGATTTTAAGTGAAATAAAATTGATACATATTGGCCCGTTATTATATTTGGCAAATCAATCTATATTATTTAAAGAAAAAATAATTTAATAATGCACTTTTGGTTTAAAAGTACTAAAATGGATTTTCTTATAAGGGAAAACAGAAAAAAAATACTAGGCCAAATTTTCAAAAAAAGGAAATTTGATTATTCATTATAAAGATAGTAGGTATAATTTTAATATACTTTGATAAAGATTAGCAAAAAATCAATTATAAATTTAATATAATACATAAAAAAATAAGTAAATAGAAAAATCATTTCAAATAGATATAAATTCAAAAAATAGATGTGTTTTTCACAGCGAGTGATTTCGTAAAATAAATCAAATCTGAAAATATTTTTTATTATATTATAAAAATAAAGATACAAGATAAAATATAGAAATTATTATATATTGACGGGGAAATAGCTACACTTCCATTGATAGAAATTTTCTAATAGAGGACACTACTTGATTTAGACTTAATCATCGTATATTTTCGGGAAAAAAAATCTCAAGAATTTAGAACCATGAACAAAAAAAGCTTTTGAACATTTTATGGTTAGAAATTTATATATTTCAAATTTCAAATTTCGACCAAATTTATCCTTATACATCCCCAATCCATAAAAAATTTTGGTGAATTTTTGATAAAAGTATGATGTTAAAATTAAAATAAAAATAAAAATAAAAATTGATAATAAAATATTTTATTTCCTTTTTACCTTTTTTGATTCAACTTGAGTTTTATTGATCGAAAAGTTGGATTAAAAGTAATTTTAGTCTCATTTGCGTAAAATTATATGTTATTACAGGCTTTTTCATAGATATAGACCCTTTTTTCACTCCAGTAGGATTATTTTTTTTGGGCCTGTGGTGTCATTATAATAACTGATTAGTTATTTTATTTTATGAATATTAATTTTTTTTTTAATATTAATCACCAAATATACACGAGAAAAACGAAAATTATTTTGAAATATCCATATTTTCTAAAAAAAATTCTTATTAAATCAAATATCTTCAAAAATTTGTTACACAAATGACCTTTGTATCCATATTTGTTTAAAAATCGCCCATCTTTATTTTGAAATTTCCAATATTTCTTAATTTTATTTATTTGTATTAACAAAAAAATTTTAATACTTATTTTTTTGAATCGAAAAATAAAACCAGCGAGTAAAATAGATCTATAAAAAATTAAAAATATTGAAACAAGTTGTTCATAACAAGTTTAAAAAATTTTCTGACGTGTAAAATATTCCAAAACAATTGATGAGAAACATCATTGCTTAGTTGATTTTAAATCTCCACAATAAAAAAAGCGATATAAATATATACTACAGAATATATATATGTATTTATTAAGATATTTTTTTATATTTCGTGAATAAATTAAAGCCTAAATTTAACATCTTCTTTTAATTTACTACTCTGGAAATTTTAAAAAATCGAGTACTTACTAAAAAAAATTGATTGAATACATCCACAGTGATGTTAAAAGTATTAACCAAAACGTGAGGATAAAAAAATCAAGATTTTATAAAAAATACAAAAACTCTATTTAAATAATAAAAAAATCTTTAGACTTTAGCTTTTCCGGGTGATATTAGAGTTGAAGTATATTATGATAAGGTTGTTAAATATTTTTATTTTGAAAAAAAATTGAAATATTATAGACGCTGATTAATTTTACGTAAAAATCAAAGTTATATAAAACACAGAGGATTGACTTAGACCATATAAAATAAAATAAAAGCTTGAAACTGATAAAACATCAATAAATACAAAGAAAATTATTCTATAAGAGGAAACTATAACCAAAAATACATTAACAAAAAACAAATATCGGCAACGTCGTTTAAAAAAGTGCTAAAAATTGAGAAAATTATAGTATCATCTGTTGATTATTTTTATAATTATTTATCTATTCAGAATGAAATGAAAGCGGTGGTAACTTCTGATAAAATTATTGCACATCTTTCAAAAGGCAATAATTTGCATTTAAATTCAATCTTTAAGCCAATTAAATGTTTTAACCCAATAATAATCTCAGGGATTATAGATACAGAAAATATTTTTTACCAATAGCCATTTCTTTAGTAAGAAAAGATAGTAAAGAAGGTTATATTTTAATACTAAACTCCCTTTTGGATGAATAAAAAAAATTGGGTTTAAATTTAACTTATGATAACATGGCTTCTTATTCTGCACTAAAAATAATAAAAGTCCTTGAAATATTTCTTAAAAAACATCAAAAGAACGTATTGCTGGTTTTTTTCTTCAAAAATCATAAAAGATATATTAGGGGAGTAAAAATATAGTTTTGAAGAATATATATATCAATATATTTGAAAAATAAAATTGAGTGCTAACTAGAATATATTTGATCTTTTAACAAAATTATTTGATTCTAAATCAAATAAATTTTGCATTTAAAGGGGAAATTTTCAAATTGATATGAAGGGTACCATTTTTTTGGACCTTCTACCAAAAATTCTTACGAGAGGTTTAATAATACCATAAAAGAAAAAAATTCAAAATATTTCGTATCAAAAATCTTAAAGTTTCTAGAAATTTCCAAGTATATTATCGATGATTCTGAGAATTTTCATTCACCAAACCTTCAAAATATTGAAATGGTGAGATATCTACTCCCGAAAAAAATATATATATATTAGAACTGGCAAAAAAAAAATATTTCTTTACTTATATTATTTATGAATTTATTTGGAGCGAATATGAGTTTTTTTTTGTAATATTTAAGCAAGAACAAATTTAATTTGAAAAATTCATCTTGATCTTTTTTTAAAAAAATTTTAACTTTATATACTCGAAATATTTTATAAAAGACTGGAAAGATGCTTATTGCTCATGCAAATTATTTTTAAAGAAAAAAAAGTGTCATCATATGTACCACTTTTTAATTGGTGTTGGAAAAAAAGAACTAATACGTAAACACTTCTGAAACAAAGGAAAAGATCAGAATTTCCAAGAATGGTAAAATTAAATGCATGTCTTAAAATTTAAGAGCTGTAGATATCGTTTTATTTGTCATTTTATCTCAACCTTTGATTCAAAACGCAAATTCTATATTATAATACTCAGTAAAATAAATATTTAAATTTTTTTTATATATAAAAGAGCTCCTTTGAAATGATAATATATCTGCTTATAATAATTCCTATCAAGTTCAAAATAAATTAATTTGAATGCAGATACTATTATTTAATAATAAATGAAAAAAAAAATTCATATTTGACTTATCTATTAATATTAGTTTTAAGTTTATAAAAAATTTGAGATAAATAAATAATTATTATTTAAATAATGCTTTTCCTCTGTATCAATAATTACAATTGGATTTATCCTTGACTGATCCCGTTTGATTTATTTGGACTTGAAGTATAGATTTATTAATTTAGTCCCAATTAATTGATCCTAATAATGCATCGAAATATAATTTTAATGGTTATAAGCTTGTTTCCATTTGAATTCGCATTCTTAATGACAATGACAATTACAACTGTTTATTTTTGTATATAATATATATATAGTGGTTGGATTCAAATTATTATGTTTTGTTTTTTCCTAAATATTGGCTCAGATCCGCTCAAGAAATACGTTTATGTCTGAAGGCATTTTTATTAAAAAATAAGAACAAAATAAAAATTACTTATTTTTAATTGTATAATCTTATATGGATGAAAATAATTCAGATCCCCGTTTGTCTGAAATATAAAAAATTTCATCGAAATAATAGCAAAACAACGGCATCGGTTTAATAAAAAACTAAATTATATTCTTGAATTAAACAATAGATTGGATACTTTCAACCATTTTGGTTAATAATTAATATTTTATAATATTTTTATGGATTTCTTTGTTTATATTTGGAGATAATAATAAATTCGGGGGTTTTCGACTAAGTTATGATATTATTTAACATCAATAAATGTTGGTATATGCAGCTATTGATTTAAAAAAAAATTAGTGAGTATTTTTAGCTTTTTGGTTTTAATTATTGTAATATTTCATTTAAATCAACAATAACATTTATTGTATTTTAATCAAATAAAAATAACCCTGAGTATCTAAAAAAAGTGTTTATTTCTATGAAAACCTCTGTATTACGAAATATGGAGACTGTATTATACTGATTTATTTAAAATTACATTTTGAACAATTCTTCATTTAAAAATTGACAGTTTTTAAAAATTTATAGAAAAAAATAACTCTTTAATAGGATGATTATAAATTATAAGATTGTTCCATATACTATGAATATATTTTCAGCTAATGGCTAGTTAATTGTTTGAAAGACCTAAAAATTTTCTCGTTTATCTTACTGAATAAACTGAATAAAAATTTTAGAATTAAAAATACCAAGTATCATAATGGCTAAAAATATATGCGTACAAAATTCGGCAACTACATAATTTTTCCCATTTCCATACACATTTCATTATATTCATACAAATGAAAAAAAAATTCCAATAAAATTTCTTGATTTAATTAGGTATCCATACACAAAATATATTTAATTTAATTATTGGAAATTTTTTTGTTTAACAGAGATTAAATTTCGGTTACAATAGTGATGTTATATTGTTCGTTAAAAAGCATAAAAGGACCATTATTGTATTTTAATGAAAAATAAAGTTTTTATAGCTTTTAAACAAAATTTTCTGAAACATGAAAATAAATTTAAAGGAAGCCGAAAAGTTCAAGGGTGTAAAGATGAAAAAACATCAATCATTTGTGCTATTAGAACCAGGATTGTTTTAAAAGAGTACATCCAAACCTTTTTTTTCAATAAAAAGGGATAAAATGCTCTTAGATCGCAATTTTTAGACTTGAAATTTATTATTATGGAATTAATAAGGTTTAAAAATCCAGCCATTATGCGAATGATTGAATTTTAGCTGTGGTAAAGTTGGATAAAAAGGTTTTTATCATAAAATCATACAAGCGGGGCTCAAAAAACCCCCTTGGAAATACAGGAAATGCTTAAATCAGATGGCTTATGATTAATCTTATGCTTATTAATTTTATTTTATCAAATCATAGGTTAACTAAAATTGGAATAACATTATAAAATCCACCTTGAAAAAATTTATTGATAATATGAAAATCATACCTGTTAAACCATTTTTTAGTCATTATTTTTTTTTCAAAGTAAAATAGCATAATTTATTTAATATTTAATATTCATTTAATCTAATAAACACCCTGATTTTTCTTTTTAGACGAAGTAAAAATATTCATTACATTTTAAAGACTTTAAAGAAAAGCGTGAGAATCAGAAAAAATCCATATTGATAAGCATATAGGTTTTTTTCGGTAAAAATGTAAATTTACCCGAAATCTTATATATCCAACCCGAAATCTTAATCCAATCATTAAAATCTGACACTCATCGCTAAAATCTATTTTTCACTACATTTTTCATCACTGAAATCATATTCTCATCACGAAAAAAAATTAATCCTGTTACTGGACAGAATTGCTATTATTTTAATTTTTCATTTTCGCGACACAGAATTCACTTGGAGTTTTTTTGTTATTTCAAAATCAGTCATGTTTATACTAAAGATTTTTTAAAAAAAAAACATTTCACGAAAATATTTAGGCGTAAAAATTATCATTGTTAAGAGATATACTTTAATATATTTTTTTGCTGTTTGAAAATATAATCTTTCAATATTACATTCCAGAAGCCTCATTAAGAGTATATTTTCTACAAATATCCATTTTTAAAATTCTATAATAATTTTTAAGGGATATGGTGATAGATTGGAGCGCCCAACATTAAATTTTAAAATTGAGAACGAAATTTCGAAAAAATGGATCATTTCTAGGAAAAACAATTTTAAATAGTGCACAGTTTTGTATTTTATTGTCACAAAAAAATAAGTAATGGATGCAAGTATTTGATGAAAATAGAGTATTTCCACAATAAAAGCGAAAGTAGTACGTTTTTTTTTTTGAGCACGAGAATTCATGTTAAGGAACAGAAAAGCCTGTACCTATATCCAAAATAATAGAAGAGGTATATAATTATGTCTTAAGAAATTAATTTATAATCATGAATCATTTAAGAATTATTAGATTTAATGTTAGCTATGAAAAGATATACTCCACTATAATTGGGATTAATAGAAGAAAAAAATATATAATTGGGGTAACTTTCAACGAGTTATTAGAATATTTAGAAGAAAGCTTATATAAAAAAAAGAAACGATATTCCATACGTTTTAAACTTCGACTTGAGCTCAGGTTCAATAAAGATGCTAGTTACATCAAAGAAATTACTGGAGAATTTCCAAATATATAATAATTTTCACATCGATATGACATACAAACTGTTATATCTATGATATCCTGTATAGTGATTGGAATTTCAGATAACAAAAAATATTTTATGCCTATTTTATTAGGTATTATACAGAATGAAAAAGTAGAAACTATAATGTGGGCTTTGGAAAAAATAACAGATGAAATTTCTCATTATAAATGTTAGTTTATTATACTAAATCTAATGTCTGACTCTGCCCTGCAAATATCATATGCCCTAAAAAAATTTACTGCAAAATAAAAAGAACAAATTGCTGGTTTCACACATGGAGAAATTTTCAATTTGTTGTTAAAAATTCACCGAAGCTTACCCAAGATAAAATAAACGAAGATATAAATTTTATTCAGGATTCTCATAACGAAGGACTATTTGATTTATCATGGAATATTTTTATAAGAAAATGGAGATAGTTTCGGGAATTGCATAATACCATGATTCAGTTACATCAAAATTATTTTGAGAAGAATAGAAATTGGTATGAAGGATACCAAAAATTTGCACTAAGTGCAAATAACTGCCTTGAAAGATTTAATCTAACAATTAAAACTAGATTTC
Source organism: Smittium mucronatum (assembly GCA_001953115.1). NCBI lineage: Eukaryota > Fungi > Kickxellomycota > Harpellomycetes > Harpellales > Legeriomycetaceae > Smittium > Smittium mucronatum. The sequence goes on along the minus strand of LSSL01003266.1, from coordinate 9,287 downwards.
TTTCATGTGAAAAGAGCAATATATTACAACTACTAGAAAATTTTAAAGAAAATTTAGACTAAATCTACTTATATAAATAGCCATATTTTTACAAGTCAAAGTATACAAAAGATATAGTACAAGAAGAGGCTGAATATGAAAGTATTTTAATTTTTGATTCTAATGAACACATAACTTTTTGCTATATTTAGAAAAAGTTATAACTTATCGCAAATTTTGATAGATTAGTTAAAAAAATTTGATTTTGAGAATAATAATGAAATTAAATCCATCTTGGGAAGAGTTTCACTACTTGAAGCTAAGGGAAGCATTTCAAACTACAAAGATATAAATTGCTCATGTATTCAATTTTCGAAGATTTGGAAATGTGTGCATGTGTACTATTATCTAAACAAATTAGGTCAGCTTCGTGTAATCGACACTTTTTTAGAACCGAACAAAAAAAGATGCAAACCAAGAAAAATAAAAAAAACAACGGACTCTCAATGAAATAATAAATTATTTATTTATATAACTAAAAATCTTATAAACCTTATATTTAAAATTAATTTACTTCTGAATACACTAAACGTATTAAAAATCTAGGGGTATCCTAATCGTAAAATTTTCATTTAAAATGTCTTAATTCATAGGTTATTATAAGTTTTATGATGGCTTCAATGTTTTCACAATCTAATACATAAAAAAATTGTAGATAATGCTAGTTATATAATTTTTAAAAAGGGAATATATATATAGTGTATAAAGTTGAATAGGATTTTCTAAAAAGAATTAAGCCTTACAATATAAAATATATAACTATTAATTTTTTCGAAGGATATATCCCAGATACTGGTATCTTAGTTCTAAATCGACATATTTTATACCCTAAAATCTATCGATAACTCAAGAAAAAATTAAATAAAATCAGAAGGCAAAACATTTTTTATGAAAATATTACCTCTTGTAAGAGTAAGTATCTAAGTAGCGGAAACTTTAAAAAATATTTCAATATAGACGAGGCTTACTTTCCTAAAATTTATTAAATGGATTTAAATACAAATATATATAAAGCTTTATAGTAAATGCTTACAGAAGGGAGAATTTGTGCAAAATCAATTTTTATTATAGAAGCTCAGAATTATATGATATATATGCAATTAAAAAAGGAGTCATTGTAACTTATAAGTAAAAAATATTTCTTGTACATTATCAGGAATCAAAACCCTTTTTCACTGACACCAAAAAAATTTCAGCCTGAGAAAATTTGATTGTTGAAATCCGTGATTTGAATAGTGTTGCGGATTTTATTATGTATTTCAAAATATGGAAAAAGGATACTTTTTTTTTCCAATAATATATATATATATTTAATGATGAGAATAAGATTTAGTGGTGAAAATGCAGTGAAAAATAAATTTTAGTGATGGTTATCAGTTTTTAGTGATAGGCTTCAGATTTCTGATTGATTACGCAAGATTTCAGTGATAATAAAATGCCTACCATTTTTTTAACTTTGGATATCCAATCATAGAGTGGGTGTTACATATTTAAATGGAAATTTTTTATTGAGAAGACTTTCTATCGTAATTAATGAGGATATATCTAGTTATTTATGGATTTTAAGAGGGATAAAAAAGTATATCTGTTACAAGATCTGAATTTCGATCCTGAATATTTCATATTAGACTCTGAACCCCAGATATCATGAGTCGCAGAGATTTTTAGGTCTATATGCAAAAGAATAAACTGTCGGGATCACGTCTATAGAAATTTCCTGAAAACATCAAGTTCATCCTTCAATCTTTTTAGTAGATTTCATTAAATAGTTAAATTTATTCAGCTTTATAACAGCCAGAGAAAATTTCAAAATTTATTTATTAATATTAAAAAAAATGTGAATATTATATAAAATAGACACCACTATCCAAATATTAGAGTAAAACTACATTTAAAAAAATGATAGTGGTGATAGGTGATTTATTCATTAGATCCTACTACTAATAACTCTTTAAAGATATTTAATCTTAATATAAAAAGTAGATATTTGAACTGTAAAAAATTGAATTTAATCGAGTTATTACGCCATTTTTTTTACCGTGGAATATTTGGATACTTTTAATATCGGTGAATTCGTAAAACCGACTTAATACAAAATAATATCCACTAACAATGAATGTTGTATATTTTGGTATGATATGGGAGTTTATGGCTATTATAGGAATATCTCAGTTTCAAGTTATGAGCTAACAAATATCTCTATCTGGTACCGTTTTCAAGGAACACGAAATGCCTATGAAATCATAATAGAATATTACTTTTATCGCATTAAGTTTTATTTTATAATTCTATCTTTGTAAATTAATAGCTTTGAGGTTATGAGCTACAAACCTCTTACATTAGTAAGAATGAAAAAGGTGTTCATAATTTTACTAGACCCTGAAAAAGAATGAAAAGCTAGAATTTATAATCATCATGTTGCATAGGATGTAAAAAAAACGTGGAATGCAAAAAAATATAACGAAAAATTTCTTTTTAAGTAGATTTCTACAGTGATAAGAATGTTTTTATCTTGTTATAAAATCTATATAAATTAAAACCCCCACTATAAAGCTTCCGACGTTCAAATAAATTTAAATATAAATTTTACAACAGATCTAATTTAAATTGAATTGAGGATTCTCATATTAAAAATATTCCCTCCTATTTTCTGAATATTAATTATCCTTGAAATATTCAAGATATTGTTTCGAATAATCTGAGATTCAATGAAATTTCTCGTTATTTGTTCATCAAAACTCTTTATTTTTATTCTCGGTTTTCAATTAATTCGATTTTAATCATTATCACTGTTATAATTTTAAAAAACTGCATAGTCAAGCGCTATGGAATTAATAATTTTTAAATTTTCTCTTTTCCTTAGTATTTAAAATTCTTATAAAAATCGTGCAAAGAAATATTACAGAGCAGTATTTCTTATGTTGCTTTAATCGTTTCAATTCGTCAGGTAAAACTTTAATTTGGTAATTTTTGACTAATTATGGTTTGTAAAGCCAATCTATTACCAATTATAGCAATGGGAATGGTGTTATACTAAATAATTTTTAAAACGATTTCGGGAATAAAAAAAAAAAAGGCCTTCCCAAAAATTTAAAAGATTATTCGTAAAATATCACGAATGAAGTTGAACTATATTTTTTAAATGATTTTATGCCCCTAAAATCATATATGTTTGAAAATGCTGATGAAAGCACAAAATTAAGTTTTAAATTAGATATTTATGAGTTTATTTTATTTGTTTAAAAAGTGGCTTAGATCTTTTAAACTGTTTTATAGTAGACTGATTAATCGGAACTGCTTATCCTGGATGCTTTAACTTCCGAAAACATGCTATAGATGCGATATATATATTTAATGTGTCATATAATCATTTGAATCTAAATAAATCGCAGGAATTAACATAAAAATATAATTTTGTAAATTGTGGGGGAAAATGAAATTATTTTTCCTTTTTATATTGAATTAGGAGGCAATCAGAATAATATAATACCACAATTGCAACAAAAATTTAATCCTTGTTAAAAAAATAATGAATTCCAATTATTAAACAGAAAATATTTTTTTATATGAATATTTAATTAAATCAGGAATTTTTTTGCAAGAATTTTTTCATTTTTGTGAAGATAATGAATTATGATGGAAATAAGAAAAATTATATGTAATTTCTGAATTTTTTATGCAGACATTTTTAAAATTTCATAATAATAATGATTTTGAAATGAATTTTGGATATGAAATTTTTAGAAGAAATTTATTTCGAGTAAAATTGTGATGGCTTTGGGGTTAATTATGGCTGGCTTTCATTAAGAAAAGATATTAATGAAATATTTTTGAAGTAACATGAACGGATTTTTGAATATATCGGGTGTGTTGTTTAAATATTATTTTATCTTCTTTTCGAAAGCGGGTTATTTTTATTTCAATTTATTTTCAGACAGCTTTCAAATAATGGTATATAAGATGGAATTTTGTATATCTAAGAAAGTTATAGCAGTTTAATCGGACACAATTCCACAATTTCATTTCATTTATAGATGTATATAAAAAGTACTATATGTATAATTTTTAGCATTCTTTGAAGCTAAATAAATTTTCTGATATATTTTATATTTCAATAAAACCATAATCATTTTTTGATGGTATTTTTTTCGAAACCAAAAAATATTTTTCTTAAAATTTTTTATATGAACGTAATAAATCGATTTTTATCTTAGTTAATGAACTATTTTTTTTATAATTAGGATTATTGAACTCTGGTGGATTTTTAATAGAAAAAATCATACAAAAAAAGCTTAAATTAATCTATGAATGATATTATATCTAAAATTTCCCAGTTCATACACGAATTTAGATATTTGGGTTAAATATTTCCAAATCTCTGTTGGCTCTGAGCTCTTTAATTTATTTTTTGATAAACCATGATGATTTGAAATAAATGTTATTCTTGAAATAATATTAAAAAATAAATATTGAAATTAATATTAAAATAGCTAAAAATATTTAGATATTCTCTTTCAGAGCTTAGAAATTTCAGAAATTCTATATGTTCGAAATTTCGATTTTTAATTGGATTAGATTTAATTCGGTTTTTTCTAAAAATGTGAGCCCGAAACTTCATACGGTTATAATCAGGATAAAACTTTTTCAAGGTAATAATTATATAATTTGATTAATCTCCCGTATTGTGGTTCAGTACTAATAATATAAAAATTATCTCTTTTTCTCTCTTCAAACTTTCTATATCCAATAAATGATTATTCGAAGATTATTTCCATAAATAGGTATTCGGGTAAGAATTTAAATCATTTTTACTATACCTGCATACATCATGATCAAAAGGTTTTTTCATAAGAATGAGTGATATTTGGAATATTTTTGTACTATTTTAGATGGTTTTGTAAGAACTAATAGGTATTTAGATACCGCTAATATTTTATTATTATCTATTTAAATTATTTTATGAAAATAATTGCTAGAATTATTTTTTATTATTATCATTATTATTATTAAAGCTAGTCTGTTTAAACTTCACATAAATATTATAAATATATTATAGTTTTAAATAACCCTTTTGGTGATCTGATATAATGTATATAATATATTGCATAATCAGATGTTAAATATTTTTTTTTACCTAAAATTTTCTAATACACCATAAATTATTCTGTTGATAGTTTTGAAATTCTTGGTAATATGAGATCTATTTATTTTAGTATTCTAATCGCTCCAAAAAAATAAATCACCATTAAATTGATTATAATAACTTAAAAATGATGGCTTTTAATTAAAAAACGCAATAAATTGGGATCATGTGTTAAAATATAACATTTAAAAATATTTTTTTAGGCAGTATAAGCTCCTTGTTCTTCTTCATACTGTTTTGTTTTAGCTAAAGCGGGAAATCTTTTTTTATTATCAGCAGTGAGTTCTTTGGATAAATTTACTTAATGTTATTATAGTCAATATTCTAAACCTTGAAACAATACCATTTACACCTATTTCCAAATGATATCTAACAAGTATCCAATAGACCTTAATATACCCTAATAAAAAGTTTTTTTAAGAAGGATTGTATTAATATCCTTTATTTGATATTTTAGTTTTCACTATTTATGATGTAATGTAAAAATTCAAAATCAAACTATTTTCTATAATTTTGACAGCTGTCAAAAAAATATATAGTCTAATTGAAGGCAAAAAAATAAATTATTGAAAATTTCTAAAAGATTTTTGTTTTTAGTATGAAATAAACTATAGATTTTTCTTTGATGTAATTTATTAAGATAATTAGCCACAGCCAAACACACACTACTTATTGGATTTGCAAAGGTTATAAAAATTTAGTATAAAGTGTATTATAGTTGTAATTTTTTGCGTTTAATCTTTAATGAAGTGTTAAATTTCTCTAATACTGTAGGTTCTGCCTTAAGTTTACATTTTAGACTGAATTAAATTTGAGAGCTTTATAATTTTGCGTAACTTTGGAAAACAAATCATATTTAGTTGAAACTGATTTAATTTAATCCATTTATTAATTATTCACTTCTACGGATTTTTTTTGGGATCGAATTTGAGCTACCAAAATGTATTACAGTAGATTAAGTATTAAATCGCCGCCTTCAAAAATATATCCTAAAAAAACACACTTTTTACATATCTGTAGTTGAAATTTTTGGGCAAATATGCACGGATATTATAGAGACTAATCTTAAAAATTCTGAAATTCTACTTTCATTATTAATATCAAGCTAAAAATTAAATTCATTAAAGGTAAATTGCAAAATTAAACCGAGATTAAGAAATAATTTCAAAAATAGACAGATTTTAAAGTAAAAATTTTCAAATGCAATTTCGTAAAAAGTGGGAGCAAATCAAAAAAGTTAATGTAATTGAAAAAAAAGTCAATTCGATTGAAAAATAAGTAAAAATAAATTCGAAATAAGTGAATGCAAATTGGTCGAAGTGCACCCGATTAAAGAAAAATTGAAAGTAAATACGAATAGAGTGAACAATTCGCATTCACTTATTTCAAATTTATTTTTACTTATTTTTCAATTGCATTCACTTTTTTTAATTTGGTCCCACTTTTTTCAAAATTGCAATTGAAAAGTTTTACTTTGAAATATGTCTATTTTTGCAATTTTCACTCATATTAATATAAGTATAAGTGAAATAGGAATTCATTGGAATATCAAAAAAAAAAATTGACCTGAATGACCAATAAAAAAAGTTTATAAAATCTGTTACTGCTTTTCTAGTTTCAGCCAAACCCGGTATTTCATTAAAATAGTTTTAAACAGGATTCTAATATATATATATATATATATATATATATTAAGTGTGAAATTTTCTAAATGGATTAAATTTTATTAATTCAAACTAAATTTTATCGGGAACGACATAAGTCCGCAAAATTTTAATCTCCTTGAATAAAATTTGGTTTAATATGTGGACTTAAGATAGACCCTACTGTATTGGGATAGGATTAAGCCTAATAAAATATTACAGGTAGCCCTTGATTTATACGAATTATTTTTATGAGAATTTTGAAATTTCGCGAAAATGAATATTCCGTTCCATTATTTTTATGCGAATTCTTAGTTTTCGCGAATTTATGTAGCCAATAGTTGTTACTCATATATTTTCTGTATTAAAAGATATCCAATTAAAAAATACACATAACCAAAAAATTATTTTTGGTTTTAATAGTAGTATATTTAAAAAGATGATTTTGGCCTAATGTAATTTGCATGTAAATTTTCTCTAACAATAAAGTTCCAAAAAATGTGTGAAGGAGGTCTTAAAAGAAAGAAAAGTAAATTATCCATATCTGAAAAGATATATTTATTGGATATGTTGAATATCGGTAAAAATGTTTCTAAATTGCAAAAAAGGTTAATTTGAACGAAAGCTCCTTGAGGTATATATTAAAGAAATCTGAAGAAATAAGAAAAGCGGATAAAAATATATCCGAATATAATAAGTTCAGATGGTTTTATAAGAGGCCAGACATTTTTATGGCGTTAGAAAAAATACTTCTACGTTGGAATCAAGGCCAATTCGAAAAGAAATCCTCCGCTAAATAGCCACAATTAAAAAAAAGCTATTTCAATTTTCAAAGAGCTTAATAATGGAAAAAAGGAAGATGAAAAAATAAATTTTTCTGCAAGCAGTGGGTGGTTTGAAAATTTCAAAAGAAGAATGGGGCTGCATAATATTAAATTCGCTAGTAAGGCTACCAGTGGTGATACTATCTCTGCTAAAAAATTCCCAGACTTATTCAGTAGAATTATAAACGAAAAAGGATATTTGCCATGTTAGGCGAGTTTTTTTATATTTTGAATATTATTTAATATAAATATAAACTAAGTATTTTATCGGATTAGGTATTCAATGTTGATGAAACGTGTTTTTATTGGAAAAAAACGCCATCAAAAACTTATGTTCCAATAAATGAAAAAAATTTATCTGGTTTAAAGCCCTCAAAATACAGATTTACCTTAATGGTAGGTTCAAATTCTACAGGTGATTTTAAATTGAAGCACATGGTCATATACTCTTATGAGGCTCCAAGAGATTTAATTTTTTTTGAAAATAAAAGCCTACCTGTAATAAGGAGATCATCCAAAAAAGGCTATATGATTAAAGAAATATTCAAAGAATATTTCTTAAACCAACTTGTATCCGAGTTTAAAAAGTGCTGCAAAAAAATGAACGTATATTTCAAAATTCTGCTTCTAATGGATAATGCATCTGTGTATTCAAAATCTCTAGTAGGTCTAATTGATTTAATTGATGTAATTTTTATTCCACATAATACAACTTCTATTAAACCCATGGACCAGGGATAATTTCTACATTAAAGGCTTACTATATAAAAAAAATCCTTTATATGCTGAGTTCAAATATAAACGTTGAGTCTATTTCAGTTGAGGAATTTTGGGAAATTTTTAGCATATGGATGCCGTTTTTATAGTTTCAGAATCTTGGGAACAAATATCTTCAAAATGCTTGCAAGGGGTCTGGAAAAAAATAATGTCTTGGATTTCTGACAATAACATCAATAAAATAGCAACAGAACTATCAAATCTCAAGCTGGAAAGTATTAATATTTGTTCTAATTTGGGATTTAATGGAATTACTTTGGGAGATATCAACAAATCAATTGATTTAAAAAATGAAGAAGATATTTTACATGATAGAAGTGACGATGAATATTCCAAGCAGGTTTCTGGAAACGAAGAGAAAAAAATTCAAAAATCAGTAAATTCCAAATCGAAAAAATGTCAAAAGGATTAAGCCTCATAGAAAGAGGGGATATTTTTTTAAAATTTTCAGATGAGGATTTAATCCTATTTGAAAGTATGACTCAAAATATGCAAAAGGTTTTGCACCCATACAAAAACATTTTAGAAAAATTTAAAAATAAGAGTCAGTCATCGACATTTGAATTTTTTATTCATAAAAAATAATTAATAATTATTCTGGTTATAAAAACTTTAATTTAACATTTTATTTAAATAAAAGATCTAAAAACAAGTTATAAAATTTTAAGAGTAAAAGTTATTTTATTTAAAAAATATATATGATATTACCCATTTGATTGCGTTGATTTATAAAGAATCGTAAAATTATGTTAAATCATTTGTTTTTAAAATTATAATTATAATTTTTGGAGTCATATTGTTGATTGCTGATGGTTGATGGTTGATGTTTGATGGTTGATGGTTGATGGTTGATGGTTGATG